>JAECUM010001877.1:0-250201 GCA_016617855.1 Megalonaias nervosa | reverse complement strand
ACTTTTCTCGGATATGGTTTGCCAGCAGATTCATTGTACACGTTTTGTGAACAGTACCTGTAAAGACATCATCATGACTACATCAACTTTAAATGTGCACGAGACTCTCCTTCTGTTTAGCAATTTCTGATCCATTCCTCTTTACCTCTGAGTGTAGAATTGATCCGTGGCACTTTATCCACTGTTCATGCTTATCAAGAAGTGTATGTATCATTCGACGCACACCAACATTGGAAACAGTTTGGACGCAAGAAGTGACTAATAATGACAAAGAGATTTGTAATTGGTTCAAGAAATGAAGTTTACTTAGAAGCAAATGTGAGCAACGTGACATTTAACCCATGTTAGACACAGTTGTATAAGAACACAAGAGGGAAACCACGTTTATGACAGTACAGTCGAAATTAATGAGGGAGAAACACTGAAGTGAAATTTCGAGACAGTAAGGGGCGTAGAGAAAAAAAAAAACATTTCAGGGTGTCATTATATTTCCTGAGACACATCTCCTTCTAATGTTGAAAATAGACTTGTTTGTAATTTGTGATTTTGATTTAGATTAGACGTACATAATCATTTGTCTCATAGCTGCTTTTGTAATTAAATTCTTAAACACCCAAACGTGTCATCAAAATATGAAATCTCCTTTCATTTTATTCTCAGAAATTTGAACACCTCTTCCTCTGTTCTCAAAGGAATCGAAGAAAATTTAGATCGTCATAGTTGGCAGGTGCTGTATATTCGCTATCCGTTTAACATGTTGTTTGCTGGACCGCGTGATTCAGGCAAAACCGAATTAGTCAAACCTGTGATGGAACACAATGACCATTTGATTGATTGCTCACCCCAACGTATCACGTGGCAGTACAGAGTGGCAATCGGTTTACAGCCTCCTTCAAGAAAGTCATGGAGAATCCATATCCATTGTCTTTGTTAAAGGCAGTCTTCGCGAAGACGATGCCATCGTATCTGACTCGAGTGAAGCACCTCTGGTCATCTCCGATGTCATGTTAGAAGAAGACGAAGAATCAGTTAAAATGGTTTACTCGCAAAGGACATCATCGTAATGCCAGTATGAGTTAACATTATCAACAATGCCTTTCAGCAAAGTAAAATACATCGTACCATTGGTTTCTATGCCCAATATGTGGTCTTATTTTAGGGTCAAAGAGAAATATCTCAAGTGCAAGCGTCAGCCAAACAATTAGGAACTCCTTGGCTGAATATTGTGCACGACAATACCACTCGAACACCTTTTGCCAATTTGTCTATTTAAAACCGTACCCATCTTTATCACCCCTGGTTCCACCCTACCCTACTTTTCTATCTAACAAACGTCAACATGACTTCTTTCAATCTAATTTTCCAGCCAAACTGATCCGTGCCCTTTGATTTACTTTGAGCGCACATCAATTACCTCAAAGATACATACACATCCCTCAGAGAACCAAATGCATTTTTGAAATACATAAAGTAGCCTTGTCACAACTGACAGATTCGAGAATCGAAACTCACACCAAACATCATATCATTTTGAAACCTGGGGAAGCAGTTGTTCTCAAGGGGACATAATCATTCGTTCCCTCTTTAAATGGCATCCTAATGCCCAGGTGACTACCAAGAAAAAATCCTAATCTAAAAGAGTGGTGCTGTCATGGTCAGTGCACACCCCCAACAAAATGATAAGTCCCAGGAAGAAGAAACATCCAAAGAAAATACCTACCAAAAAGAGGGGCATTGCTGCTCGGCCACGACGGTACTCACCAGTACCACATCCCTCAGTGACAGTGTCTCCAGCCTCCTCGAATTCGTCGTTGACCACGATGCCATCCAAACCTGTTTAACACTCATCTTTCCTAATGTGATGAAAACAAATATACATTTCTAAAGCAAAATCTTTTTCCCAGCGGTTGCGAAGATATTTTCTTCTTCAGCTACAGCTAATGATATAAAAGAGTGACCTCTCCCAACACTAAAGTCCAAGAGAGAACAGGAGTGTTACAAAGTTTATTGAATTCATCCAAGCAAGAACTGTCACAGCTGAGTCAATTAAAAACAACTCCACATCGAGTTATATCCGTCTCGAAGCTGATACGGTGTACCGACCATCAGTGGAAACGAATTCCAGTATATAACGACTTGGGTGAGGCAATACACGTCATTGTTATTTAATCCTGAAAGAAAAGATGTCACACCCAAGAGGTACATAACAATCCTCCCCCAGGGCACCCGAAAAAGGAGAAAAAAGATTATTTGCTCGTATAGCCAAACATTGTGATGAGTTGTAGGTACTAACAAAATCCATTCCATCGATGGGAAAACAAATAGCTCAAACATAATATGAAATGATCATTGATACCGTGTGTGAATGTTTTTTGAATGTCCTGAAATGAACGGAACCTTTGTCCAAGCTAGACAAAGAACGCTTAGAATCTCATCGAAGGATGAAATTTGTTACGATGAATGGAATTCCATCGTTTGCACCAACAACGGACACCTCATTTACCTCTGAATCCTAATCTTTTCAAGATCTCTCATTTGCAATGAGAAATACAGTCCTAAATGAATCGCACCAATTTGTCAGAAACGGACAAAAATCGCAAGGGTACGGCCAAGTCTTGCAACGTCTTTATCTCTTTCACCAGAAAACTTTAGATGAAACAGCAAAATCCACTATGAGAGATTTGAAGACTCTCATGAAAAACCAACCACACAAAGTGACCAAGAATGACGCTACTGCAAGGTTGCAAGAAGAAGTGGACGCACGAGAAGTGTTTCAAACGCAGCATGCACCCAACCCACTCCGATGGCACCCGCTTCCATGTTGACATCTTGCCCTAATCCCCGACGAGAAGAAATAAAAGATTGGGTGAAGAAGATGATGTCTACCCCTTCTTCGGGAAATGAACAAGAAATCGATAGGAAGACAGACGTCAAAAGGGATAGCAAGAAAAATATTACCTCTTTACAACCAACTACACCTGAGATTCGTCGGACACGTTAAGCCCCTTTCTCTAAACCATACGAATCGAAGAGTAGCATCGGTGAACACTGGGTGATTTATTGAGAAGTCATCGTGGACAGCCCTTTTTAGATAGCATTTACTACAATCCTGCCCATGCCGTGGTTGGAAGAAGAGACCAAAAATTGTAAAACTAAATGTGAAAGTGTACGTTTACTTGAAGTACGACGATGCCTACAAGAAAAAGCGATGTACACGTTACAAAAACCTATTGGACGAACTTTTCAGAAATCACACCAAAGTGGAGGGCATCGACCATCAATGGCAAGCTAGTTTAGCACATGTCGCTCTTTTGGCAACGTACAGTCGTGGTACCTAGTATTTGCTTTATCATCGACGTCTTTTCAAAATCCGCTTGAGTCGTTCCTTTGACTTCTAAAGCACGTTCCGAGTCAGTACGAGATTTCAACAGGGTTTTTAAAAGAACAAATGGTCGTCACCCTCTTGGATGGCAAACAGACCAAGGCACTGATTTTCGTAAGCCAGCTTATCAAATGAGCTGAAGAAAAAGACAGTCATGTCTTCCCCACAGAGATTCCCAAAACGAAAGCCAGTGTTGTGGAATGTTTTCAGAAACTGTAAACGAACGCATCTTGAAATATTTTACACATCAACACACTATCAAGTACATCATATTGTAAACACATATTGTCAAAACTTACAATCAATCGCACTATCGTAGCGATGCGTAACCGAAAAAAGTAACCCCAGACAAAGAAGTGGTAGTGTTTGATCTCTTGTATGGAACGACCCCATCTGCCCAAAGGAACATAAAATCTTAACGACAGGAAATTGGATGCGAATTGAAAAAATTTAACACACCTTCGACAAAAGTCAATTACCTACAGGGACAACCGAATTGTTTCGAGTCACTGAACGAGTACATGGTCGCGATACTCCCGTCTATAAGTTGGAAGATATGAAAGGTGAAGTGCTAAAAGGACGTTTTTGCTTGCTCTAGTTACAACGAGTGACCGAAAAGAAGACGGCGTGTAAGATATCGAAAGCATTCTCGATCGAATAACATGAAGAGTTGACAAACGCGGACTGAAATAAGTGGAAGTGCGTTGGAAAGGATATCCACCGAGTTTTAATTCTTGGATTACAAGTTATCTACCATGCCAAGAAATGAACATCGTGCCTCTGAACACAAGAGCTAGCTTTTCATTTCAGAGTTCCTCTCTTTAGGAACTACCAAAGCAACCACCATGGGTTTGGTGTAGAGAACGTATACCTAAACGCAATAATTTAAGTATTTTTGTGAACCTGTCGAAAAGAACAAAGGAATGAATTTGAAGTTGTGTACTCAGACGTATTGGAGAACAACGAGGTGGGTAAAACAGTCGCTCCGTTACTCAGAATAATTCCTTTCACAGTAGATTCTGCCGTTCCTGCGTACGATGAGGGTGGAAACACGTATCACGTTCCGAGTGAATTTGTACCTCCACGTTATCCTTTTTCATTCAGTAAGTCGTCTTATGACGATGTCAAGAGTGGTATAAAAGTAGAACTGGGACAAAATATTAATTCTCGAAAACGATTGTCTAGAGACTTGTAAGTCATCTATCCTGTGTACCAAGGAGTCGCTAGACATGGAGGACATGATATAGGAGATATGCTTTTGTAAGGTAACCCCCATCTTCAAACCGATGGTGATTCCAGGATTGCTTGCATTACAAGATGCCGCTTTGACGCAAGGAAAATAATTCCTTCAAACTTTCATCATTTGACAAACAAAGTCCCGAAGAAGCCTTTGTTCGAGCAGGCAAAAATGTGTTACTTCAAACTTGACAAGACCTTTTGGTTCGACAAGAAGTACCTCTTTATGCACTGCACTCTGCTGGCTGAGACATTCCTTCCTCTTCTACACCACTTCAAGTACTAGGCCGCTACAGATGTCGAAACCCTTCAGATTTCTTCAACAAGTTTTGAGAATTAATAAGAAAAGATGAACAGCCTGATAATTGGACGTATTTGGTTATTATGAAAATGATGCAGAGAGATTCTTGCAAATGTTCAAAGTCAGGACTAGATCTGTTTGACATGCCACCAATCATGATGACGATGCAAGAATCCCAATTGGTAGAATTTCATCCCGTTTCATACTTGGCTACCGCTGCTCCTATCGAATTTGAAATCAAACGACAAACCGAAGATAGAATAACAGTCACTTGTATTTCATAGTCAACGTTCTCAAAACGGAGAACAACAATCCAGGTGCCAGAGTGACTACCGTAAGCAATTTCATGCATTCGTTGTTCAATGAAGTGGATTTGTACTTGAATAACAAACTGGTCAACATCATGGATACTTACCCTTGACGTACGGAATGGAAGTAAAGAACACAATTCTGGATGCTTCCGTTGTATGAGAACCTAACAGTTTGTAGAAGTTCAACGACTCAGCTCTGGTTGCAGATGGGGATGACGATCCTCACAATGTGGGGAACTAAATCAAACAAGGGAGCAGTTTAGAACTGATGGATTGTTTGCATTTATACATATTGTTGCAAGCCAAGTATCTATTGAACGTTGTGGATGTACACCTGAGACTGAATCGAAGGAGTACCGTTTTCCATTTGTTGGCAAACGCTAATGATTAAAAAAGCCAGATTCTGTGTGCACCGTTTGAATGTTTTACCAAATGTGGGAAACGATATCAAGACACACTTTGAGCAGAACGACAGCCGAGTACCCGATATGACGAGGGACAGAGCAAACCTTCACCATTGTCTCTGGTCTGTGATCCACGATCGAAGATCATCTTTTCCTAGGACAGTTACCCTAACGTTTTCTCATCGGCATCGTCAGCGATTCACCCGTCAACGGAGCCATCGATCAGAATCCTTTCTAGTTTCAACACACAACGTGTCCAAGATAGAAGTCACTCGAGATGGTTAGATCGTGTGGACCAGGCCCTTCGAACCTAACTTGACCCAGAAAACTTACTTGAGATGTTACTTGTCCCGCTATGAAGCCACAGGGCAGTTAGGCATCAACAGCTGCCACAGTACTTCGTGCAACGATTATGCAAGAGGTTATGCATTGTAGGCCTTTGATTTCACTCCTGACCAAACCAGCGACGAGGGGCATTTCTACCCTATAACATCCTGACAACAATTTCAGTTTGGACTAGCTCTAACCAACACGGCGAGCGTCATCTTGTATGCAGATAATCTTCAATAGTCTGGAAATCAACAGTTGAGAGAAGTGATTCTAGACTATTAGAAGCTATGGAATACTTGCAATCACTGGATATGGACGACGAGGATATCTTTGCATCAGAACAAGAAGACAGAGAGAAAGACAATGAGACAGTCATGATATCAATATGGCCAGAAGAAGACCAACAGTGTCTCCTGTTTTGCTAATGACCTAGCTGTGTTTTTTTTATGTCAAAACGATCACCCCAGGCTGATTCAACTCGATAAATATATGATGCTGAGTCAAGAAGAGAGATTGTAAGTGTATCCGGATGATGTTCAGAGTGTGATCTCCGATGATAAAGTGCTGAATAAGTGCTATAAAGACTTGAGTGACCATTTCTTTCCTCCACTGACTTCTCTGGAGATACAATGCATCGAAGTTTTCTTGCAACAGAGCACAGAGAAAAACCGTAGAGTGACTTACTTGACATACATTTTCCAGGAAAAAAGTCGGGTGTGAACTGACGATTCATCATTACCTGTGAACAAATGGATACCTGGGAACTTCATTACCTTCTGACGCAAAGTTTGTACACTTCTCTCGGGAATGTTGTGCTGTTTGCAAAAGACGTTCAAGCCTATGTCATCAACACAGACGACAATCATCTACCAGGAACCCATTGAGTACCAACTATCACCGTGTGGACTATTTTGATTCTTATGGATCATCGCTTTTGGAAGAAGACCTCATTGACTTTATGGGAAGAAATGCTGTATCGACTCGATTCAATAATGTGAGATAACAAGGAACAGATTCCATTTTGTGTGGACATTATTGAATGTATTTTCTTCATCAGCGCAGTCTTTGATATCCCTTAGAACATTTATTGATTAGTTTTAATCCTGAGTACTCTAAAAGCGATGATTAAGTAGAAAGATTGTTTTGTGAACATTATAGCTAACTTTTGTGTTTAGCTATAAAACGTTGTGTCCATCGAGTTCGATTCCACAACGTTAGTACCCTTGTAAATACGTTCCTGTTTAAAATTGTTAGCTTGTTGATTTGTATTTTGTGTTTGAGATGCTTCTACATGTAATTAAAAATGTTTCATTTTGAAATGGTGGTGTCATGTGGTTTTATTTAATCAGTAAGAACATTGGATCTTTTACCTTCCTCTATTGATCATGGTCATGATCGCGTTGCCAAATCAAAGGGATGTTTTCCATCATGTTCATGATTTAGTCATACAAAGCGGAGCATTTGTCATTCTGACCACCCACAGTTGCTTTGTTTTGATTTTTTATACTTTGACATAAAGACTCAGACACTCCCACACGTACACCATTCAAAAGACATGCGGTAAAAGAATTGTTAACAGTGTCTATAGGTTTTTGATTGCATGTTTGTGACATTTCATCTCCTTCTTTTAAACTCTACGCTAAGAGTATAGCATTTTCGATGGTAGAGGCAATGTGATAGTATTGTTGTGAGATTTCATCTTCTTCATTTTAACACTTCCAGTTTTGTCTGATAGTAAGTGTAGGAACACTACACATAAAGTTGTTGTTGGATTGTATATATGATGTGTTGGATTGTAACACAAAGGAGGTGCTGCATAGTATATGTGTTTGAATTGTATCTAAAACATTTCACTTTACCTTTCTCATTCTCATAGAATATAGAAACAACAATTGGAACGTTACCATTACCTTTTCCTATGTCCCTATATAATATGTTGACCCCATAACACCTTTTATCCTATAAACCCATTGTCATTAAACATATGGTAAAATCTACATAGGATTTCCCATACTTGCCCATAGTGCCGTCTTTTACATTTCAACTCTATCAATGTTACTCTGTCACCCCCATTGAGATCACTCACTTGTAACACTGTCCCTATACACACTTTTGACCCCATGCCACCATTAACATGTTAATCCTAGGGGCCACTTTAACATAGGATTTCTCGTATACCCCCCAAGTGTCATATTTATCCCCCAGTTCAAACATATAACTACTAGAGAATTTCAATCTAGTAATGGCTTGAATCACTATATGACTTCGTGATACTATTGGTATATAAATGGCAAAAACATTTATTATGTGTCTTAATATATGAGTTCGTGATATAAATAGGGGCAGAAACCATTTATTAACTGACGTACTATATGAGTTCGTGACACTAGAGGTAAATACGACTAAAAACCACTTATTTGTTACGTACTACATTTGTTAGTGATAATACAAATGGCATAGAGAGGTAAAATCCACATGTTATTTGGCATCATTTGTACATGTCAAGCACTTACTGTATACAAATCTTTTTATCTTATCACACAATAATGCATAGACCGGGCATGCATCTCAACAGAAAAGAAAAAAAATCATAAATCATACTGTACAGTAGAAGCCAAGCATGAAACTAAATCACAGCAGCATTCAAACAATACAGTAATATCCCACCGTAAAACCAGAACATTATAGCATTCAAACTGTACAGCAAAAGCCAGGGTAAGACGGATCATTACATAATTGAAACAAAGAGCGGAAAACCGGATCTTTGCAGAATTCTTCTGCATAGCAAAACCCAGAATAAAACCGAATCGTAAGGGCATTTAAACTGCACAGCAAAAAAACAAAACACCATCGTAAAGCCGCATTATTGTAGCACTCAAATTGTAAATGAAACTTAGGAGTGTGTGCTACAATGTTCGTCAGAAATTAGTAGAAGAATATTGGCATATTCTTCTACACTAAATGGTATATATTATTAAGGATAATTGTGAGCCTCACTGGAACCACATGTTCATGGTATTACAAATTTAAAACCTTCTACCAACCTGAATCACTGGCCTCTTAATTATGGTAGCTTGTGAAATGTTGCATTAGTTAGCTTTTTCTTTAAAGAAATTTTGATATTTATACATAGGTAAAGTGCAAGCAAGATAAATAACATTAGCTTTTACATGTTTGTGTACATTTTTTTGCCTATATATATATATATATATATATATATATATATATATATATATATATATATATATATATATATATAAATATACACCAGACAGAACGTAAAGTGCTATTCCTCAATTCTATAGAAGAATGCTTCATAATAGTAGGCAGAATTAATATTTAATACAAATAATACTATCATACAGGTTAGAGAATTTTTAATTCGTACTCAACGGAGATTCGAACCCAGGTCCGCGGGTAAACGGCACCCATCGCCTTGCCTGCACGCACCAGCCCATATTCCATATTCTGTATAATTAAGCCTGTATACCTTGATTTCTTTCATAGGAATCCGGAACGACTGTGTAGATAGATGAGAATTACTTACCAGGTCGTCATGCGAGTGTGTCTGTTACGCATGAATGCATATAACATCGATTCAGCGCCATCATTTTTTGGTGATGCGTGCTTAGTCGTGACGAAATATGGGCTGGTGCGTGCAGGCAAGGCGATGGGTTCCGTTTACCCGCTTATATATAATTTAATGGCAAGACATTTAAATGGGGACATTAACTGTTACAAATTGTCCATAAAATCCATAAAATAGGTTCCTTAAAATGCATCAAATCTGCACAGTCTGAAGATCTGAAGATGATGGATGTTGCATTTCAAATACATAAAATGTGTAGGCTGGTGAGTGAATTAATTGAGTATGACATAGTGCATTCACATGGTCTTTCATGAACAGATAGCTTACCAGGACGACATATGGCAGGATGTAAATTGCTAATGATTTCCTCGTAGGTCCCGTGTCAGTTTCGTTGACCGTTACATTTTCTTTCACATGACTGTTGCTTTGTTCATTAAAATCGTATAACCATTCCTTCATAAAGTGTATGACCCAGCAATTAAGGACACATGTACTTGTTACTTTGGATGATGATTACAAAACCTTGTGGCATGAGTGTTATGCATGAGACAACTTATAACTCTATTACGTGTTTCATTATAGCAGTAGCATCTTATACAGTTTCTATTATTTAAAAATGCATATTTACATAAAATGTGGCATTCAGTTTTCTACCATGACTTTTATATAGATACTGTTCAAGATTAAGCTATATGAATATGTATATGAAGTGTTCATTTTTTTTTTATTTATGATTATATATCGTAAAGGGTCATTTTTGTAAAAACATTATATAGTTTCAGGATAGTGGGTTGCACTTTTAGTTTGGGTAAACATGTTCATGTGGCCATTTGACCTTTGAAGGTGTAGATGTAAACTCGTCTACAAATTTGATGGTGTTTTAGTTCAGGTCATTGCTTTGCCCCCTTGTAAATTCTGGCCCACATGATTTATCATTGGTTGACTGCTAATAAACCTGACTTTGTTGACAAGTTAGAATATTCTGGAAATGAACTAATGCCCCTCATCCTGGTTCTGAAATTGTGTCTTAGTTTGTAACATAAGGAATTCAGCAACATAATTATGTATTCCTATCTTAAACATCTGTAGTGGAGACAATCATTTAGTTGTGTTCAATTATTATTTCAGTATATATTTTTATTTCAATTATTCATTGGAATTATATAGACTTTAGGAATAATTAATTATTATGGAATTAATGTGAATTCATTGAAATACAATTTGGCTTATATCACTGAGATACATCAATACTGTTCACATATCAACACTATTCAAGATACTGTCAAATCGGAACTCCACCATTTAGAATACTTGATACTTTTTGGACTTGTAACTGAACTTTTAGGACTATTTGGGATTTCATTCACAACACTGTAAGTTATTTTTAATTTTCACTTTACATTCATCGGATATAAATAGCTGTGGATTAGTAATTTAAAATGGCGTAGCTTTCATATTGGCTTATTACAGTGAAGTACGCGCGCCTTTTTTCCCATCAGTCTCTTAACTTCATTGAAGCATTTTTCCATTATGACTGAAGTGTTTTAAGAGTCCGCAGTGGTCGAACTAGTTACAGCATTGTACGTGTTACAATCCTGACTGGGATATGCCAGTGCAACACAAACAGGAAGAAAATATTGTTTCTTAATAATTAAGGAAACATCAATACACGAGTTGAACGCACACGACAAACGAAAGTTTGATGATGTGAGGTCTAATTCAATTACAAGTACTAGACAATTAAATACTGAAAACGTACATGACTCGAATAAAATCCGAGTCATCTAATCGGTAATTTGGGTTACATGATGCTTAAATGACTAACTTTTGTTCACGATTGTATGCTGAAAATAACACATTGACATAACGTTTTAGTTCAGAACATTCTTGAAACATAATATCACCTTATAGGTCAAGTGAAAATGTGTATAAATATGGATTTGATAAACAAATATTTCAATTTTAAGGTCAGTGTGTGGTAATCATTAACGACTGTGTTCAGAAATTATTCTAGAGGAATTAATAATTAATTGCTCGCTGGAATATGCTAAGTGAACATTGACTTGAAATTAACACATTACTTTGGAATTAATGTAAACTCAGAGACATTCCGGATTGTATCTTTGTGGTACATCAAGGCATTAAAGACTATTGGAATTCATTCGGATCATTTTAATGTTTTTGTACCTGTGATAGGACATTTAGGATTATTAGGGATTTAATTCATAATAATGTGTGTTTTGGGAATTTTCAGTTTAGCATTGTAGGGAAAAAAATTTTTTGTTAATTTCACCTAAATTGTTGTTTTAACGTTTCTGTTACATATTTAAAAACCTGGAGTCATAACACCTGTTCGTGGGTCGAGTTACATTTGGATGTCATCATACGTTCCCCGACGTGCTATTGTAAATTTCAAAAGTGCTGACGATCGAAGTTTTGATTGGGAGCTCTTGTATCATGAGAGCAAAACGACGTAAATATAAATTGCATCTAGATGAATTTAAGTTTGGTAACTTCAAATTTCTCACACGTATTGCCGATATCAGTAAGTTTAAACGATTGGCATCGCTGTTAATGTATTTGCTTAGAATAAAGTTCTGCAACTTATTCCGCTATGAATATAAACATACATGCATTTTAAAATTGGTTTGTTATTATTGCACAGTTGTACCACTAGGTGTGGATCAAAAACTTTCCACGAATCATGTAGAAATATATAAGCACAATGAAAGAAATTTCCATGCAGACGTTGCATGCATGTTTTAGTACTTAACAGTTACTTCTTGAGCATAACTGTTCTGCGACGGATCAGAGAAAAGCTGCAGCGCACCATCATACCAAATCGTGGCATAAACATTTTCAACATTTACAGAAGTGCAACGAAAAATGAATGTCCCGTATATGATCTACGCAAACAACGACTGTCTTATCATTCCTACTTCTCCAACTAATATTCAGCCAAATACAACGAAAGTCGGTGAATAGGTCCCATCAGGGTTTTATTATATTTTAGTCAGACGCGATGGGCAAACTGAGTCAACCACTGTTTTATTATGGCCAGGACTCGGTTGAGGTGTTTCTTAAATCGCTCGAAGTACGTCGAGATGCACCAGAAAACAGCCTTCTGTTGCCTATTATTGCTGGATTTGCTCTCGCGCTGGTAGCCTCTAACACGAACGTGACTGACTATTGTATAAAGGAACGGCAACACAGCGTTGCAATCAACAGTAACGAATTTAACCATACAAAATTAAACTTCCATGGGGTGCTTCCTAGCCTGCGTGCGTATGATGGGTACCTAATAACGCAAGGAATCGATACATCATCAAAGGCGCCAACAAACGAAATTCCAAACAACATGGAAAAATGCATGACGAATATGCTTTGTCAGCTGCAGTTCATTTACCCTTTACAGTTGTTTGATTCCAACCTGAAAAGCTAGTCAGTAATCATGGCAATGGCTGTTTTACAATCATCGGTCGATATGGCACAACTAAGCCTTAAGAGTTGATGTTGGTACGTAGAAGAGGATAAAATCTCTGCAAATAACTCAGAGGATGGGACAAGTTTACAGAGACTCATTTGCCACTGATATAGGCATTCTATTCATTGTTTCGCGAAGGTATTTCCACAAAAGACTATGAACATTCAAAACCTGATCTGCATTTGGTTGTCAGAACCTTATTATCTATCGTGATCTGCATTTTGTAGCCAGATGTGTGTACAAGCTCGATCCTTCTTAGTATTTATGCTCACCCATTATGGCATGCGATGCTTTGCTATCAAACAGCAAGGTTGATTTGAAGTTACTCACCGACAGAGGTCATCATGTGTTTATTGAACGTGGTATTCGTGGCAGTATCTACATTTCGAGCTACCACTTCGTGCACGCCAAAAACACAAACGTGCATGAATTTGACTCCGCTGTCCCCAAACAGTTACATCATGTATCTAAACGCCAACATGGGCAGTGATGCAGCCCATGCTTGTTGGCGGGTTTCAGTGAGTGAATCACAAACGTTCCCAATTACAAAAGAGACAATATTATCGGATTTTTTTAAAAAAATTTCCTGGAGTATCCTGATACGCTTCACAGCAACAACAATGATTATCCACTAGCACTGAATGCGCTATCGATGCCCTCGAGTGGTTGAGAAATAAAACGTACTGCGTAATTCACGTACATAATTTGCAATTATATCGTCAGAGCTCATGGATGGCCACGGACATTGAAATGAATACTGACCTGCGCACAAAGAAAACGAGCTAATTTGGGGAATATTTCTTCAAACTCATGAACAGTGTAAGACAGGATTATGGACAATCGTTGGAAATTAATTGGAGTTGAACTTGTCCACGATAGTAAACAAGACAATGCTCATTGGACTCATTACCGTACACAGTAAAAGAAAAGGAAACAGAATCTGACAAAGTCAGTCTACGTTGGTGTGTTGGACTTATCGAAACATCGATAAGATCAAACCTCGGGAAGGCAACAACATCAAGTTGCTGGACACGGACACCGTTTCCTTTCTTATGCTTATTACCACTGATGATATGTAGGCGGACGTAGATAATGCATCGCTGGTAAATGACTTTGACACCAACAAATATCCGTAAAATCATCCACTGTTTAATATCGAACACGAATTCTTGGGTAAAATACTAAATCATGTTTGCATCCGGCAAGGAAACCAAAAAGGTGTCTCATGCATGACTGTGCAAACATGATTTTCGTCACGATATTTAAATGGAATGTCTTCGCGGGTAACGGGAATTTGGAGAAACAGCAAATCAGATCCGGTCAAAGAAACATCCAATGCGTGTGTATCTTTGCACTAAAATTTGGCACCAAGCTATGAATATTATCTGACGGACCCACGAATTATGCATATTGTTTCCAAGTACTAGGAAGTCTCATTAATAATTCATGCGCGTACAGATGTCTAAACTGCTATTCCGCACGTGTGAGTTCACATCTTTCTACTTTAGCTTGATCGAGATGTATGATAACATGTTCAACACCAACCCGCACCTTATGTTTAGTTACAAACGCAGAATCGGCTCCGAGAAATTAGTATCCATTTGCTACAGCTATGGCCATGTTAGTGGTGAACGTGCGTAGATACATTAAAGTGCATTGGCGACACTAGCTGAATCTTTAGACGTCCATGGCTCAGTTTCTTCGTACCTACCAGCACCATCTACACTAGCTAAGGCAGATGCGATCGTGTGGAAGAACGTAAAGAAAAGCCTGATGAGCTTCGTTAATTGTTTAACAACAAACCAACAACAGCACATCTTTCTTAGCGCGGTTAAGTAAATGTGCCACAGCGCTTGTTTAGTCAACATGCCCCAATAGCTCCGTATGAAACCCTTTCCTCTCTTGCTAATCCTTCAAGAGCATCCTCACTTTTATTGATAACTCAGTGACTGTAGTAGATAATAGGTAGTTTCATTATATCAATGTCAGTTAGCTCCACTGAGTGGAATTTATCCACTAAGCGCAATCTTTGCCGTCGTGCATCTATTGATGATCTATCCATGGCGTATTTCTGCCAATACTAGCTTTAACCAGTGTTGGATTTGCATGATTGTGCTATACATTCAACACCACATAATGAAAGAGAAAAATCAACGATGCTTTAACCATCATTGACTTTTCTGCGCTGTCAAAGCCGAAACTACCCAATCATGTTTCCAAATTCAATACGCGCGTGGATTATTTGGCCGACTGGATTAAAAAAAAAATCAACTGTTGTTGAATATGATATTGAGATGGTTAACGTGGGATCGGGTGTACATAACTGCCACGTCAGCGAACAATCGATTGTGTGATAATGTACTCAGGGATATTACGACAGCTTTTTAGTCGTTACTGTGAAGCATTTTCTTCCACCGTTGATTTGATTTCTTTTTCACAATTGATGAAACTCCTTGTATTGGCGACTTTGATTCAAGAGTACGACGATGCAATGCTTGCACACCAGGACAACCCAGGAAACATATTGTTCCGTGGCCGACACAGAAAACAGAAGTGCTCTATATCACAAAATGATATGCACACAAGCCAAGTTTAAAATGTTAATAATATTTCTTGATACTGACGCACAATAGTCGCAAAAATAGTAATTGAACCCAGTGAGCTTCCGAGCACTAGTGGGATGTTTTTCGAAACATGTTCGCGGCGATCACTCAGGAGCTATATTGTTTCGTCTCTAGTGGACCATGCAAGTATCGCGTTGGTTTAATCAGATTCATTTGATCTAAATAATTAATCAACGCAATGTATGTCATTGCCTAGAATGCTGACCGAAGCAATAAAGATGACAAGCATTAAATGAAACTTCTTCGCAGCTATAGAGATGTTAGTTAATGCGTCAGATATATCGTTGCATCGCGCTGGCCGAACGGAAGACTTCCCGACAGGTTTGAAACCACCGGCGATGGAGGATCCGGTTGCCAGGACAGCCCAAGCCTTTGAACAGTTGTCTTCGTGCCCTGCCAAAAAAGAAGAGGAGACTGTCGTCCAAGAATATGAGACAGTGGCAACGGCCCACCTAAGCGCAAGTCAAGGATGCCACGGGCTAAAATATTAACCAGCTCAGGCTCCAAGAAATCGAAATGGATGTTGTAGCTGGATAAACTATGTAAAGCTAGGTTAGAAGATTCGACCTAAAACTAGCATCTGACATTTGGGCTAAGTGGGAAGATGTTTAATGAGAGTATGTCAACAGTGGAAGAGTGTAAGGAATTTGATGGCGAAGACCAAAGATATAAAGAATGTCAGTGTGGAAGCGTTCAATCTTAGGGTGACCGGTACTGAAAGAATTGCAACCAGAATAAGAATACGTTGGAAAATGTATCGGTGATTGTTCAACCACAGGCCATGAACTCGTGGACAATTTGGAAACTCTAAGAATATGTATGGCGACGGCTAAAACGCACCATAAGTTAATAGTTAGGCTGCATTGATTTGCCATCTATTGCTTACGAACAACATCATGGACTCTGAATCATTTCCCTTATAAATGCATGATTTCCTAAGAAGCTATCAGTGGTTTATAAGACGAACGACGTTCATACACCGATGATGAGTTCGGACGCACTTTATGTGTTACGTGAAATCAATGCTTCGATGTAGCTTGTAGCTGCAAATACAACCCGAAGCATCACCTCGATGATAACGGTATCGTCAAAAAACCCAGAAATTTATTTAGTCTTTTCGACAGTAGTCACTGCGAGGCAATCCTGCACACTGGGCATCGCACTAGCATCTTTGCGTGTTTATCGCAGTTTGCCTAATTTAATATCTCGACCGTTTGAGGGCTTTCCCGCGAATAAGTCGTTCGTGTTTTCGTCAGGCGGTGGCGCTACCTGGAACGTTGTTGAATTTCAATAATTGATGAGATCCTATGGATTATCAGGCTGGTGACTGGAAAAAGCTCAAAAATGTTTATACACACACACCTGCCCATAATCAGCTCTATGACAGTATGCGGTTCATATTACACGGCCGTAGCTAGTTCTACGTTGACCAGAAGATATAAAAGGAATTTCACCAAAGGATCAATTTTTGCGTGCAGAACCTGATGGTAGAAGTTTAAAATTTTACGGTAGACATTGTCAGGATCACTACCACAAGTTAGACTACTGTGACCTTTGACGCCATTAGTGGTAGTAATGAAGCGTCGTGATATACAACGCAAGTGTTGCAAGGTTATATACATTTTGGCCATACCTGCCCGAGGCCCCTGATAATCTGACATCGATTACATCTACAGGGAGTAAATCTTGAGTTGGCAAACCTTCATTTCACACTTGTGGATCAGGACTGGCACATACTGGACTTGTCCAAGGATTGTTTACAGGCTCCTCAATGGTGCTCGAGGCCTTGTGTACAAGTTGTTAATAGGATCAAAGACCTTGTTGAAGATTGGTTGAAGGATCTGGGATAGCAGATGGTGGAATCTATTCAGGATCCGCTACGACGTTTAGTCACTCGAGTACCTCCAAAGTTGATTAAACTACCATCAATGGCAGCAGTGCCATCCCCAGTTAGCCAAATCATCAATGAATCTGCTCAGCAACGTTTAACCGATTCGACAATTTATTTGATATGGGCGTGGCTGTTTTACGAGATAGAAGCGTTCAACATTACCAGTATTACGTGTACGATGCTAGGAAGGGTCGATACAATCTCTGATTTAGGACATATCTCGGTGTTTTTGGCTAGGCATTCTTGATTGTCCAAGAAAAACCTATAAGCAAGGGCAATTATTGTTGCATTTGGCCCCAGAAACAAAGTCTCATTTGTTAACAATGGCATGGTGGCGTAGTATAGCATCTCACGTTATCTCAGAAATAGAAACCTGCTTTTACGATGTTAATATTGCTACAACAATATTTGCACTCACCAGATACAGTGACGATTAAGCAAGATCTGCTGGCCCGTCTATAGTGTTTATCAAACATATAAACGACCATGCAGATTATATCCTGTATATCTTTAGTCTACTAACGCAGGCTGCATTTTTACCCACAACCCAGTGGTATGCCAGCTAGACCTGATGGGGAAACCGGCCCCACTCCCTTTGAGCTTCACTCGGCAATAAACATTGGCTTTGCAACGTGACATACGTCGACTGACAATAACGTGGAATTTTCCTGTATGACTCTACTCTCACACATATTTTGATTCTTCAGAGACGTTCGTAAGGATAAATTCGGGGACAAACACACAGTTGAGTTAACTCCAAAACTCTACACTATAATGATGCAGTTTGGCGCGGTGCTATTGCCTTGGCTGACGGTAAAGTTCAGGAATTCTAACCTACGCTTCGGATGCATTCAAAGCATCCGTCAGTGGCCATAGATGAGCATTTGATATCATTTATCCGGTCTGGTGAAACATATACCCTTTCATTCATCTCGATAACTACAGACTCAGCGCACTGCACTGTTCAAGTAGAATGCTCATGGTAAATAGGTACCCAGGAGGGAATTAGCGCACCACGGTACGTGTTGGTGGCATTTCAACGTCTGGCGAATATAAACACCAACACGGTAAGGTGGATGTTATTTTTGCCACTGGCAGTAACTGAGGTCTCGCTGAGGCTGAACGGTCTCCAAGTACCTAGCTAAGATATTTTGGTCGACTTTGGACACATTCGTGCTTCCCGTGTTTCAAATAGACTTTTGGAATACCTTGACCGAGTCCAAAAAATTGAAACATGCTTGCTGATTTCTCAAAAAAGTCTTTACTACAGTGTACCGATATATTACCTTAACTTCGAGCTTCTTGGCTTAATTAAGCAGTCCGTGGTAGATATGTTCATCAATGCATATGTAGGAGAACCCACTAACACTGAGTATACATGCGTTGCTGTGATTCTCTCCCACAAACTTATGTTTTGCAGGTCTTGAGTAGCCCAATGAGGGTCATTAACTTGCCAGTTGAAAATTCATAGAATGTTCTGAAATTTGTAAATGAATTTGTGACGTTTCATAAAATACCAAGTCTGCATAAACTTGTCACGCTGAGCAGAAGTCAACTCGAAAAGACCCTAGCCGCAATGAAAAATTAGACCTGAAACAAGTTATCCTTGACCACCCCACTACTTTTCTGGCGTACGAAGTTACCACCTTGAAACACGATGGTTGAACATTTCCATTCCTCGCAGCCAGAGGATCGTTGTTAGAAACAAAGCTTCCGCGGTTTCGAAGAAGCTGCAGAAGGAGCCGACGGAACTGCGTCCGGGATAACTTCGGAAAATTCGATTGGAGAACGCATAAGAAAAGGAAAATTATCTACTTGGCCTCAAGAGCAGACATGGCTGAAAGTCGTCGGTTGCGGTCTCGTTGTTAACCTGTCCATTGTCCAATGTTAATTTATTCGCTATGGCAAATAATTTTGAAGTGTCATTATACGTGATGAGCTTGCATTCATGATTTCATACACACAGGAAAAGGTCTTCGTCAACCTGGATTTAGCGACAGATCCTGGAACGAATTGGGTAATATACGTGGTAACTCACAAATATCATTTGTATTTTAAATTCTACGGGCTTGCATCTCCACTTGAAGTTGTTGATTATTTAAGCCATAGCTGTGGAAGATAAACACAGTCAACAATGTCAGAAAAAATAAGATTGGACGTTCCAAGTTTTGCGAATATGTTGTTGTTGAAGCGTTTTATGCACACGGGCAGGTAACAGCTCTACAAACGATTATTGGTTTTACATTCTCACTTAGAATGTACGCTAAATAGATTACAAACGAACTATTGATACTTATAGACCCTCAGCCACGCGAAACTTAAGGCCGTTGTGGATTTAACCAGTTCAACCACCAAGGCAGATTTATTTGAGTTTACCGTCGTGATGTTTTTTTGGCGACGATCAGGGCTAGCTCTTGATGTTTGAAGATCAAACTGTAAAACTTAAAACGTATAACGTGGACAATTAAGAATATTATTACAAAGCTTGGAGGTGCGGTTGTAACGAATGTGGCTGAAAGTATTGAACTCGGTTACTTGTATCAAACAGTACGTTGATACTGCCAATACGGGGGTGGAACAAATGTGGATGTCAAGACCATATAGGTGCCCACCACCACGTGTAAAATCTTCATGGATCTTATTTAGGGCAACACTAATCAAAGAAACAGAGAAAAAATCTGTCGTATCAACCATAAAAAATGTTTCACTTGTTTTCAGTTCTCTTGACAATGGTTATGATAGACCTAAACGCCACATCTTAAAAAATGAGCTAGTCTGGAATATGCCTGTTTATATCATAACCGAAAATAATAGCTGCAGGGTTCAAATAGAGATGTTAATAAATGATCAGCATTATTAGAAATGTCATATATGAACAAAACCAACGTGGGTGCTCGTGCAGAATTTTTATATTTACACTATCCTCATCATTAATCGCTGGAGATGAATTTCAGCCTTAAGGAATCAACATCTTTCCATACGAGTACTTTGCGTTTAAGATTAGGATTATCGTTATATATAAGTGATGGATTCTGACCGTAGTGATGAGGATGCAGATTGTGCCGACGTGATTTTGGATCAGCTGACCAGTGTTGCCGTTATTATTATTCATTGTTTGCCTCTTATCGGCGAGTATCTGTGTCAGAATGGCGTTAACCAACCCTCGTATTCACTGAAATATAATCTTGTTAAGGGCCAAAAAGAAATCAACCGCTGGGACCACCTTGATTTACTAATACCAACTCGAGGCCACCTTGGTGTTATATCGTTCACACGTGAAAATTCTCAGTCGCAAAATGCTATGAAAACACTCAAGGATTTTTTTTTGTATAACGACTGTTATTCACCTACAACTCCACCCAGGTTGAATTCCCAGTTAATTATGTTAGACCATCACTTACTTAACTAAGAAAAGAACAATCTGGATTAATATTCAACAAAGACACGCCTGTCCGTGTCACACTGTTTAGACAAAGATAAAAATGATCGTTTCAGACACAAAACACGGCCAGAATTGTTGTTAAAACCATGTCAATAGCAACCGTTGTGTTGGTGGCACAAATGAAATCATCTCGTTACGGCTCCATTGGCGAATACAGGTCTATTCAGAATTGCTCTCGGTACCAAAAGGCCGTCTCAATACAATTAATAAGCTAGACACGATGGCTACTGAAGACAAATTAATTAGCATTGATTAGCTAAACACCGTTTTCGTGGAAATGATAACCACGGACAACCCTGAGCACTGATACGAAACTGGGGTAATGAGAAGTGATATGTAGCAAAAGAGAGTAATTTCCTTTTAAAATATAAAACGTATATAAATACCAAGAAAACTAGCAGACCGTACTCCGCAGATTATTCCGAAAATACAACGTCTGTATGGTTCCATTCCTGCAAAAGAAATCCAACAAATGTGTGGAATTAGCTCAACCAGATGATATCAGATATTGATTTCTCTCAAATATCGCCCAGCTGCAAAAACATCTGGCATCGATAACAAAAGAGTTAAAGCCTATAACTGATGGTGGAAAGTCCATAAAAACACGAAATATCGTCAAGAGATATTCACAGCCTATAATTTACAGTATAAAGTGCATAAAAAACAAATTGTATCGACAAGAGAAATCTACAGCCCATAATTGAAAGCATCAAGTCAACGAAAACATGTGATATCGACAAAAAAAATCTAAAGCCAATATTTGATAATCTGTAGATAACAGACGGCTTCAAAGTGGTGCAAGACAAAAGTCAGAGCTGGATTAAAAATAATTAACAGCTACTGACGAAACTATTTTGAGACCATTACAGAAGCCCCTAACATTTGCAATTATTTCCGCAGTAGACGCACACATTACTACAAGCATTAACCAAACATGTTTTGGAACAGCAATGGTCTAAAGGAGGCTAACGTTTGACAAAAGACTTATTAGGTGATGTTAAGAAGGAAATCGAGGAAGAACTGACGGGATAACATGTCGGTGTACAGATTATGCTATACCGAATCCGTTTGATTACCACGCAAGCAGTGATCTAAATAAAGCATTTTACGTATGTACTTGCACTGGAGCATCACTCACCGTCTGCAATGCAATTCGAATAATAATGATTGTTTTAATTACAACGTGAGTATCATGTATATACTCGCGTCGCACCCGTGTTTATAAGTATCACTTCAACGGACGTTAATAGCATTTTTGTTGATTACTGATAAAGTTTAAAGTCATCTACCGCACGTCTTAGCTCTTGCAGGAGTATCTATGGGGATCGTCCGTGTGTTATGACGACAAAGCTATGGTGCGCGTATAAGGCTCTAACCTAGAACAATGACTAAAATCTAAAACTACTGTCATACTACTGGCTTCCATAATTGTCCTTCACTGGTAGATACCAATTCTGCAACCATATCATTTGTGACAAGTCCAAAGGCAAACATGGCCGTGAGTTCAGTACTTGTTCAGAATAGTGAAAAGGATCGAATTTATTAAACGTTGGCTGCCCAGTTTACAAAATAACATTTCATGTCTGTAGATGTCGCATTTCCAGCTTAGCCCTAGAGGTTTCTACCCTGGTGCTAGGGTTTGGGTGGTTTTTTTTACAAATAGAGATGTACAGCGTACTTAAGTCATTACGTTTCAGGATTCTTTGCCAATTTATAATTAATCTGTTGTTTACTTGGTAAACTTTTTTTAAAAGAACCTTTATAATGTGCGTCATGAAGCTTTGGCGTTTGAACGTTTTCTTTTCATCTTGATTCCTCTAGTAGACTGGAGTTTGTGCAAATTTCTAACGACATTGTCTATGCCACTGTGTTTCATATGCAAGCAAGTCATGACCTCTCATTTTGGTGAAAAGATTCTCATCCAGTCTACTTCAGCTATTCAAAGACTGATTTTCATGCATCATATTCCAATTCGTTGCCGGAGTCCCTTCTGTTTCATTTTTTCGTCCATCTTTGTTGCAAAAGGTGCAATCAGGTTTGAAGATAATATTTTCTAACTGATCAGATGACGGGCAAGAAGTTCTAATGTTATGTATATCGAATTTGTATTGTTTATTTGCTTTCCTCAATAATTTTATGTTATGTATATTTGTATTTTCTTACTGACCCTAGAAATCAAGTTAAAGGTTTACGTGACTTGGGACTTTTATTTTGTGAACAAGATATTACATAGATGATATTCCTCTGTTATTATAGGTTAAATATTGATATCATTACTTATTGTAAACGTGTTTACTTCAGTGTGAGTTAAAGAAAAAATCTTTATTATGACGTTAGAAAGTTAGAGAAAAGAAATAAACTTTAAACAGAATTTCCAGAAAATTGTAATAGGTCAGTTGGAGGGGTATATAAACTTGTTTACTTAAGGATTATCCAATCCCGCCTTAACATCCGAAGTCTTATTGTTGTATTCAGTTTTTAATTGGGGTGGATTTATTTATTTAGAGTAATATTCACTGGAAATACAAATGGCCCAATACTATTCCTGGACTAAAACATTAATTCGGAATTATATTGACTTCAGTCGAAGACAGTTTTGAATAATATTATTGTCTTACATGAAAAGTCTGATAACACATAGACACATTTAGAACAAAACCAGAATTAGGACTTGTGATAGAACTTTCAGGATTATTTGGAATTTAATTTACAATACTGTAAGTTTTTTTCTAAACTTTGACTTTGTATTCTGGGGAAATAAATTACATTTTTGAATTTACAAAACTTGTTGGGTTTAACTCTTTTCTGTTACTTAATCTATGTCCATTGATTCGTAACACTAGGCTCATGTGTTGTGGGTTCTTAAAGGACAGGTGATAATTACAATCGTTAAAGGTTCATAATAAACCCTCAGATAAAAGTCATGATGGTATCCGTATTCTTCAGTGTATTTGTCGTGTACTTGTTCACAATTATCTTGCCTCCTTTACCCAGAACCTACCGGTCAAGTTTGCCTTTGTCTACGGATCTACTGTAACGTCCTCAGTGTGTTATTTGGATCTTTATTTTGGGATAAATATGTAAATGATTCACAGTTTGATCCTGAACGACTCATATTTGTCTCTCTCTCTCTTTTCTTTGACGTTGAACTCTGAATATCCTCACTTTTGATCTTCTGTGAACCCATTTTCTCTGTTTCTTCACTGTCTCAAATTGAATTAAATATAACTTATAATTATGTTTATGATATATTATAATTCGGTGCATTATGGATTAGCGTATTTACACTTCCGGCCACAAGTTCCACTGTCTTCAAGAAGAAAGGATTCCAGTAGGGACAATGTCCCACAACCTTATCACTCGCCTGGTGTTCCCTTAAAATTTGCGAAAGCACAGCAACGGTAACATCTTTCTTATTTGGCATTCCCATTAGGCTTAAAAAAATGCCAAAGAAATACAGTCATGTTCTGGAGTGGGACTGAGCAAATGCGGGAGTGTCGTGTGTGCACCGAAGAACTGCTTAACCAATGGACTATCAGAGCTCATAATTTTCGTGGTCGCTACATACAATAATCGTTTTTGCGATTCAAAGCTATTAATAATGATAGCGTCTTTCATACAAAAATTGACGACGCACGAGTTAAATGATTCATTAACTCTAATACCTAAATTTAAGAAACAGTATATCTAACAGTGTATGTACACCATGCTCACCTGTATAGTAACTTCTACAGCAGTTTAACGAAGTTTGAATTACAATGTTATATTGTAATAAGGTGTTATTTCAGTGTAAAATGTTCTATGAAAACCGCTTAAAAATTTTAATAACAATTGCTGATGAGATCATATTTATTTCCTTACACCAGTTGGCGAACGCTGATTTTACTTTTTACACTTTCTTCCACACAGCTTTATCTAAAAACAAGAATAAATGAAGTTAGCATAGCATCGTACGTAACTATATGAATGCATGCACGCACGCCCACACACGAACGCACACATCTATCCATCCATCAATCCATACATACATACATACATACATACATACATACATACATACATACATACATACTTCAGTCGTAATACTGGCTATGTAATAAAGCCCTTACATATGTTAGGTATTATTAAAAGAACTTTTAATTCCCTTTATGTTGGTATATGATTGATGAGTGTAATATGGGTTGTAATGTGTACAGCTTGGCCTTACTTTTGATTTGCACCTACCAAAAAACTGCTAGCCTCGCTTGGTCTTTTTCACTTCCTGGACATTAGAGGTAAGCTGCCAAACAAACCTATAGCTGATAGTTTTTTTTCTAAAACTTTTATGCATTTGGTAACTCATTCATTGCACTTTCAGAAGCTGGTATTGTCTATTCTGGCAAGGTTCGTGTTTGCAACCAATGACTTTAGATAACTTTATTTGCCCAACTATCTCTGGCATCCTTCCTTGTTTCCAACCACACATCTAGGTTTTACCATCATGTTTGTCTGAACGTTATCATTATTTTCAATGACATAAGCTTCTTTAGCTTCCTTAACCAGTCTCACTCTTTCTATTTTCATAGGAACTGACAGGTTAGTTACTATTCTCTTCTTATCGCCTTGCAAGTTTATAGTACTCGTTGCTTGTTGATACCCAAGTCTTTCTCTAGAACCTTTTGGGCAACTTGATACATGATCTCCACAGGTTCATCTTGCTTTGTCACGTACACCAGAAGGCCATAGTTTCTGTCATTCTTTTCCATGAGAAGAATATTTCTTTCCAGATATTTAACCGACTCGTTATCTTCTCGTCCAGTGTCTGGAGATCATGAATACTATCGTTCAGCAGTTTTGTCGCTAAAATTAAGGTTCTCCTCAATATCAGTGATTTTAAGTTTCACTGCTTTAGTCTCCTCCGTAGCAGCTTGACGTTCGGTCCTCGAAGTATCTATAATACCTCTTATATCATTTTGTTTCAAGAAACAACAATAATCAAATTTACCAGGTATCAAATGATTTTACAGTAAAAATAAAATATTGCTTAATGAATATAAATATCAATGATTATATACAGATTATGACATCTTTCTAAACTTTAAAATTGCACTATGAAAATGTATCCAACATTAAAATGGGTCCCTTGTATTTATCTTATTGCCATACATCTGCTACTTATCCTTTGCCATGTCATTATACTGTCACGCGTTTACCATGTGACTGGTATGACCTTTGCCTGCTTTCGATGGCTTTGAATGCTTTCACGTTGTTTGTTTTGTTGTTGTTTTTTTTCGCATTACTTGCAACCCATTATTATTTTTTAGTATTATTACTAAATCACTACTTTATATTATTTGCATGTTATGTGTTTTATATAATTTTGTGCTTACAATCTTTGCTGCAATGGTATTTGTGACATCATTTTTATTTTGTTGCAAATGTATTTATGTATTCTTGCTGTGCGATTTGATTAATCTTTAGAGAATGTATTTGCAGAAATGTAAATATATCATAAATATTTAAATTTCTACTTTATTAATAGGCTGTCTTATACCGAGAGGAAGGTAAACACATTGCATGCATTTGTTCTTCTCATTTCTCATGTGTCTTTTCTTTGTTCCTTCCTCCCTCCTTAATGATGTCCTTTCCTATGTGAAAGGCAAAGGTATCAATAAATTATATTTGCATCGTATGATTTTATGCACAGTTATACAAATATATGACGTATTGAACTGTCAGATATCTCTGTCCAGAGTATTTATGCCAAATAGATATAACTTTGGGACTTTACCTGATGACTGACAAAATTACCTTTGCATCCTTGAATTGTCAGGGTATAGGTGACAAATCCAAGATTAGAGATGTCTTACAATTTTAGCACCAAGAACGGTTTTCAATCACTTTTCTACAAGATACACATTTCCGACGAAAAAAATAGTGTAATATACGTAGTCAGTGGGGGATATGAATGATTTTCTAGCATTTTTTTTTTCAAGTCAATCTAGAACAGCAGCAGGTCTTTTTATCAATATTTTTTAATTTAAAATAAAACATAAAAGCGAATACAAACAAACACAGAGAAAATACGTTTCTTATAGAGATGCTGATAGAAAATAAGAACATAAGGTCATTAAATATTATGGTCTAGATAAAGAAAGAAAAAATACACTTGGAGTGGCAGAAACAAAAGAGCAAGGCAGTATCTTTTTCAGATTTCTGAGAACTTGTTTATCGATGTAGATTAGAGCAAATTTACTATCTTATTCTTCTTTCAAGAAAATGCAAAGAGATACAAGAGATTTTGATTAGTTATCAATGATAATGAAATAATTAATGCTAATTGAAAAACAAAACGAATTACAAGAATTTCATCCGGTCTGGAGTTAAAAGGACTGACGAGGGTCAGAAAATAAAAAAATATATTTGCAACTTGAAAAACCCAAACTATCGGAGCAAATGTGTGGAAAGTATCGTGAAAGTGACAACACTGCCATTTCCAAACGAAAAGAAATACTCGAAGAGACACGAAAAAGAATTTCATTTGTTCTTTCAAAATACCCTGGGTCAGAAGAATACGTACCAGAAGTACAAAATGGAATAAACTAATGTTTCACTGCTTTAATTTTTGAAGGAATTTAACAAGTTTAGTATCAGTTATATAGAAAAGAACGTAGAAGATGTCGGTAATATATTTTGGAAAGATGTTTATCTTTCTTGTAACATACATTCGAAAAATGGTTGATTCCAAAGAGTTTTTAAGTTTTTCCTACCGGGTTTGAAAAAGCATACTATTCATAAACGATATTGTCCATAGTAATGGACAGTTCCTTTCATGCCAAATGTGATTGTAATATATAATGTTGGCACTAACTTTCTGCAATATGCATTGGTCCTTAATTCTTTGAAATCGTATATGAATAGATTATACATCGAATCTCAACCAGACATTTTGGAAAACCTTGGATTTAAAAAAGACCTTACTTCCCCTTGAAACTAAGAAAGATTGCAGACATATTTATAGCATCTTTGTGAAATACACAGAACTATTAGAAACTAAAACAAAAATTAAATGGAAAGCGCAAATTAATCTACCAAACCAATTGGATTCGAAAAGGAATTTTGCCTTAACAAACAAAATTACAAAAGATTTTAATCTAATTTGGTTTCACTATAAATTACTTCATAGAGTTCTTGCAACACTTTCCTATAAACATTTGGAATAGCAAATAATAATAATATTCTTTGTGCAAGGATTCACCTGAAATTTTATTTCGTCTTTTTTGAGGCTGTGCAGCTGTAAAATAGTTTTGGAATGAGTTAAGCCAGCGGATTGGAACAACACTAATTTCATGCATACCTTTTCACTCACAGGAATAATTGTCGGTATGTTAAAAGCAGGCCATATAATTATTTGAAATTACTGATATTTGAAAGATACATAAGTAATATACGACATGAAAGAAAACCTTCATCCCTACCTTTGTTTAAAATACTTTTTCTAAAACGATACTAGATTTGTGAGATGGAATTAGCCAAAAGAAACAATAAACTGGAATGTTTCGAAACTGAATGGCACGCATTTATTAATTTAGTCGTATAGTACAGTTGGTTTCTTTCTAGCAATTCAAACCATCCTTTTGTTTTACTTCTTTTAATTCATGTTCTCACAAAGTACCGTCATTTAATAGTTAGTTTATTTCATACACAGCGTGGTCAGTATATATGTTATTAATTATTTCCAAACTTTCTTCTGTCAAATTTGGAATATGCCTTTTCTCAAATTTACATCTTTACGTAATATTCTGAATATATTACCTATTCTGTATTTTAGCGTTCTTCCTTTTAAAATCATAATCGCCATATAGATTCATTGCTTATTTTATTGTGTTGCTTGCCTTTATATCTGCCATTTTAATATTGGAATATCTTGTTTAATTATATTTATATCTCATTTTGGCAATTTATGTTATGTGTAAAAAAAACTTCCACATTGCATTTGTATTGAGTTCTATTAACATATTCAGCAACTATACCCTTTCTCTCATTAAACATGTGATACAATTAAGTAGTATTGTCATGCAATCATTGCACAAACGTTTTCTTACAAGACTCTATAGCCTTGTTAAACACATATTTGTTTCTGGTTTTGTTTTGTTAATCATTTCTTTGAAAGTGCATGTTACAGTAATTCAAGTTATATAATTAAGTGATAATGCCACTGCATGTTTACGAAAGGTATCAAGCACAGCATTAAATATGAATACCATTTCGATGCTTACTAAATTGTTGAATGTCAGCCAAATTAACTGACCAGACGGAATCCGTCTTCTGTTCTTACATATCTGATTGAACTTATTTATTATGTGCTCATTTTATTCTTCGGCTAGTTTCCACGTCCATATCAAGGCCTCGTTCCGTTTTAATTGAAGTCCATTTCAATACCTCATTCCGTTTTCACTGACGTCCATTTCAATGTATCGTTTCTTTTTCTTTGCTGTCCATTTCAATGCATCGGTCCGTTCAATTGAGGTATATTTCAATGCCTCGTCCCGATTTCATTTGCATCCATTTCAATGCCTTCTTCCGTTTTCTTTAACTTGCTTCAACCTATCTTGCGCTTAAGCTAATGACTTCTCGTGCAAGTTATTTTTTGTAACTTTTTCTGGCATTATTTTTTCTCTCTCTCTCTATATATATATGTTAAATTCATAAATCAGTACTTTATCACATGGTGACCAAAGAATGCTACTACAATAATAATCACCATCATTATCATCATCATCATCATCATCATCATCAATCCCTTAACCCAAGAGGTCGTTATGTGACCACAGTTGACTTTAAAACCAATTCTCTCCATCTTTCCCTGTTCTTTACTGCCCTTTGGGAATCTCCAAATCCCATGCCTGTCCACTCCTTAATGTTGTCTTCCCACCTCTTTTTCTGTCAACCTCTTCTTCTGCATCCTCGCACTGTGCCTTGCAAGATTGTTTTGCCAGTCCAGATCATCTTGAGACATGACCGTGCCACTTCAGTTTGCGCTTTTTACAGTGGTCAAGAGGTCTTCATAGGATCCGATGGCTCCTTGGATCGTGTTGTGGACTTCTCCGTTGGTTACATGGTCAATGTATGAGATGCCCAAGATCTTGCGGTAGCATCTCATTTCGAAGGTTTGAATCCTTCTTTGTAGATCTGATGTGAGCGTCCATGTTTCACAAGCATACAGAAAGATGGATATGACAATCGAGCGCATCAGCCTTATTTTGGAACCAAAAGCAGTGTTGGTATCTTTCCATATTGGTCTCAACCTTGTTATTATTGCTGTTGTCTGGGCAATTCTGCAAAGTAGTTCTGGTTTGGAGGCCTCGTCTATGATAATTGATCCCAAGTACTTAAAGCTTGTGACTCTTTCCAGCTTCTGTCCACTGACCTTTCTGCGCTGATGCTACTAGTGTTGTTTATCATCAGTTTGTTTTTTTCGGCGCTAATCTCCATACTGTATGCTGTAATAACCTTGCTTTTCACATATAGTATCTTGTTAACTGCTGATCTAGGTTTTTCCAGGTCCACAATTTTTGTAACATGGCAATGTAAAATATTGCTTCTCCAGGTCCACAGTTTTTATAACATGGCAATTGCAAATATTGCGTTGGTAATAAAGGTAAGCTTTATTTCTTTGGCAAAATGTTTGTTTTGTTGTTGGGCTTAACGCCATTTTTCAGCACACGATAGGCTATACATGGCGGCCAGTATTAATGGTGGAGGAAGAAAACGGGAAATCCCCGGAAAGAACCACCGACCCACGAGAAGCTACTGACAAGCTTTCTCACATATCTACATTCGCTGAATCCTAGACTCGAACCCACGCAGACAGAGGTGAGATGACAGTGATCCGTAACGGAGAGCGCTTTAGACCACTCGGCCACTCGGGGTCCCTGTTTGTTTTGTTTTCCTTGTTCCGTATATTCAGCATAATCCATTGAAAACTTCTGTATTAGTCTGTCCTTAGCAAGAAGTAATATCTTCTGCGACTGTTTTGATTACTTCTAATAATATGACTGTATTGCATAATTATGTAATAGTGCATTTGCATATTAAATTAATTGGTTGTTGTCTTCTGATCGCGTCCTTTGATTTTGATGGTGAACATTTGGGCTTTTTACCTAACGCATTTTGAACATATACCTTTCATAATTCTGAAGTTTTCTTTATATGTGTAATAACCTCATCATCGGCATTAGTTTGTTTTCTTCACACATTAAATAACATTCTTAATATATTACATACGTATATTATCTTGTATTCTCATATATTTTACTTGACGATCATAGAAATGATTATAGTTGTTTAAGATTTGTGAAATATTTTATTGGCTTTTCACCTTTTTATGATAAAATAAACACAAAAATAACTAAACTTGATAATATTCACATATGTTTGAAACGAATTTTGAATAGTCTGCTTACACTCGTGTAATTTTAATAATATCGGGTGGTGGTAGTCCAAATAAATCAAACTATTCACTTACTGTGTTTTGGGATCGTTATAAATAGCTACTACTTATGTTCCAATTACTTTGAAAAAGTTTTCTAAACTAACTGTAATACTTTCTTTTTGTTTTATTTGGCTTATTCTGTTTCTATGCATATCTTTATTAAACAACCGCTAATACGTTTTTAGATTTTTTTTTTTTTTTTTTTTTTTTTTTTGTTCTCATTTCAACTTGAATATTACTAGAGTGTTTTTCGTTTCTTTCCCGGTGAAAATCTGGGTATCGCAACAAATGTTACCCTGACTTAAGAAATGTTTCAATGCAGTTTAGAAACGTGTAACAATGAAGGATTTCCCAGAAGACAGATTCTCACTACTGGTGACACAAAAATATAACTGTTTTTACAATTATCTAGTATAAATGATGCATGTCGGGAAATAAATGCAGTAGCTCCAGGCGTCAATAATTCCATACGTTTCGATAAGAACCCTACTGTGCATTAGAACCGGAAGATAAATTTTATAGGAATCCCCAAACTTAAATTGTCGCTGTCAGTGGCAAGTGATATATTGTAACAGCAGTATGTGCGGACCATACAGAATGATGTAACTAAAAATGTATAAACAATTATATGACCATTATAAGTTAAATCCCTCATGGAAAAACGAGAAAAATCATCTGAACAATTTCCAAAACAATTGTGTTTATAGCATTTCAGAGTGCATCGAGATGTAATAAATAAAAAGTAAACAATATCGTATTACATAATGCAGATTTAAACCGAATACATACCACACTTAATAGCGTTCATTATCCTGAGGTGACAATACAATGTATTGATACTGAAGCAAAGAACATCATTCATGACGCTTCACGAGGTTGTAAATAAATGCACAGGCATCAAACTGGCACGAAACATAACCCCATTTATTTTATATACCTGACACTAATTGTTCAAGCTATTTTAGAGCAGTTTGTTTCTGTCGTTCATAGAATTCCTGCTCTAAAATGCTGAACTGCCTTAATTTTATATTTATCAAATGATTTTATTGCCTCATATATAACGCTTCCTTTTTCTGTTTTCTTTTCATGACTTACCTACATTTGTCTGTAATAACATTTTTCTTGTATTCACTTCACGGTTAAAATCATTTTTATTCTGTCGTAAGCATATCAAATACAATTTTTGAGTTTGGTAAATTGTGTTTAATATATCTATATCCAAATCGATCTATATGTGACAAACTATCTGGCCTCCTTGAAGGAGCATGAGTAAGATCAGGGAAAGTTTACTTTTTTATCCAAAAGACCAGATTCTCCTTGTGGCAATATTTGGTTTTGCTTTTCATCTAATTGCTACATTAACTAATCTGGGTTTTTTATCTATCTCGATTTTTTATTCTGCAATATGTTGTGCTAGAGATTGTGTAATATGTTCTTGAAATTTCTGTTCATTTTTTTCCTTCTAATATTTGTGTGTCTTTAAAATTGTTACTGTGTTTAAGTAATTGCTTTTCTTTTCTTCATCCTATCAATTCTCTGATATTATATATAGGACTACAATCATGACTGTGTTCTCAGAAATATAATTTATCATTACTTGATGCTGGTCGTGCCTTCTTGCAAAATCTTATACTCTCATTAAGAATAACATTAATTATTTTAATCATTACAACTATATTTTTAATGTGTTTATCGTTATAGGTTACTGCATTTGTATGGGAAAATATGAATGAGTTTTTCGGATGGAAATATTGCGCGACATTGTGAGTGTAGTATATCCATCGGACAAAATGAATTCATATTTTCCCATACAAATGCAGCAACCTTTTTATTATATGTTCAATTTCTTATTCTATCTAAGGCTTAATTATATAAACAAAAATGCACTACAAGAAACAAAGTAACTGAATGTATGCCGTATTGCAAACTAAATACACAACCGCAGATTCATCATTACACAACAACAACATTATTAATGCGCACATAATTCCGTCCAGATAAATTTGAACTTAGTCGCGCGCTAGACATAACTTGAGATTTGGTCTACTTAAAATTGAAACGTAGAGTCATAATGTGAATCAATGCGCATTGCAACAACTTTTCCATTAGATCTGGAATGAATAGAGTTTGGTATTTTTTGTCGATTCTACCAAATTTAGTGATTATGGACTTTATTTATATGTGCCAATTCTACATGAAGTACATCGGATTTCAGCAGCGTGTTGACATCTGCAAGTGTGTTTCTATTCTGTCATTGAATGTTTGAAATCATAATGTGGGAAAAATATGAAGTCTTTCAATTGCAATTATCAAAAAGACGCTATGGAATATAATTTTTATTTCATTTTGAGTGCAGTAAGGAGGATGCAATTGCACTTGGAATATAGTCGTAATTACAGTACAATTTCCAAATGTGTAATCAAGCTTGCAAACCCATGACATGGCTCATGTAATTCGGATTTACAGAACTAAGAAAGTACATTTTGAGGAAATTCAGGATGTAAAACTGTAAGTATATTTTTGCCATTCTTAGTATCAGCTAAAGAAGACAGACTACGCTTTGTCCCTTGCATGTTATTTGTAAGGACCCTGTCTGGCGTCTATAGCTAGCCTAAATCCGAAACATTGTATCAAAAAGGTTAACGCGGAATGTGGCAAAGCAGCTGGTATGTGGCAGTCCACGAAATATCTGCTTTAGTTCATTCAGAAACAAATTTAATCAACCAAAACGTAAAGCGTCTACTATGTGAGTGTACATGATTTGTTTACAAAGTAGTTCCTAATACACTATTGGGCACGGGTGAGTTCAATATGAAGTTGCAGGTGAGTGCAATATCGTAAAATATTGCACTATTCTGACAATGTAAAGTTAACGGAGAAAAAATGAGCGTATACTAATAATAATTATTACATCATTAAAGTATTAATTAATTAAGAAAATAGTGATAAATATTACATTACCAAAAAACAGAATTGTTAAATATTTATTAATAATTTACTAATCTTATCCCAACTTAATTTCCAAGAAGAAAACTGCTGTTGTTTAATATATTATTAAATTAATTTTATAGCTTTAAAATGTTTGGATAAAAAAAATAATAAAACTTTATGACTTACTATAAAGTAAAATTTTATGACCGAATATGAAGTAAAACTTTATGACTTAATATGAAGTAAAACTTTACGACCTAATATGGAGTAAACCTTTATGACCTAATATGAAGTAAAACTTTCTGACCTAATACAAAGTAATACTTTACGACCTAATATGAAGTAAAACTTTATGACCTAATATAAAGTAAAACTATATGACCTTATGTGAAATAAGACTTTATGGCTTAATATGAAGTAAAACGTTATGACTAATACAAATTTCAACTTTATAGCTTAATATGAATCTAAAACTTTATGACCGAATATAAAGTAAACCTGTATGACCTAATATAAAGTAAAACTTACTGACTTAATATGAAGTAAAACTTTATGACCTTATATGAAGTAAAACATTGTCTTAATATGAAGTAAAACATTATGACTTAATATGAAGTACAACTTTATGACTTAATATAAAGAAAAACTTTATGACCTAATATGAAGTAAAACTTTATATCTTAATATGAAGTAAAACTGTATGACTTCATATGAAGTAAAACTTTATGACCTAATATAAAGTAAAACTTTATGACCTAATATAGAGTAAAAGATTTTAGAGGCATGTTAAAATAAATAACTTCAAATGCAAAAGTCTGACTTATCCAACAAACGTACAAGAATGTGTTACTAAAAGTATTGGACATACCAGCACAGCAATTCCTAATCAAAATAATACAAAGTTCCTCAAAGAAGCGAGTCAAATGGGGCAAATTAGATTTCGCTGAAAATAGCCTAACATAAAGCTATATAGTACTGATAATGTCGATTTAATAAATGAATCTGTGATGATAAAATAATACATATGAAGCAGAAAATCTCTTCACTTTATTCTCACAAATGTTCATTATATAATTAGGCTCAGAACGTAGATGTTAAGAAAAAAAAACCCAACTGCAATAGCTTGGTTAGAATGCACACCCATATTGAATAGAGTAAGACTACATCCAAGTAGGTCTAAAAATCTTAATACTAACATAAAATCAAATACCAGGTACATGCACAATAGAATGTGTTGTTTAAAGAACGCTAAATGTATGCATTCAGCCTAAAAAGAAAAGTCATTCTGTGTATTGGATTAGAATGTGGGAGATTTCAATGTGTTGTAATTATGAAACACTGATGTGAGGAAAGTGTTGTGAATAATGTACTAATTGTCTCTTTTGATAACACAAAGACAATTAAAATTGTCTATCATGGTGAAGTGGAGAATTTGCATCATTATCTGTATTTAGCTTTCCAAACTTATCCAACATAATATTACAAATGTTAATTTAAACGACAAGCAAAGATTACTGGAGTTCACCATATATACTTGTTCCGAACCAGATAATGCTTTCCGCATGTGCACTGATTATAGAAAGGTGAACAGTGTCTAAAACAGATTCATTTCCATTACCAAGAATCGATGATCGCATTGATAAAAATGGAAATGTAAAGTATGTCACAAAATTTCACCGTCTGAAAGGATGTTGGCTAAACCCACTGACGGAAAGGGCATAGGAAATTTCGGCATTCGTGGCTCCAGATGGACTTTATCAATATAAAGTGAAGCCGTTTGGGATGAAAGGTTCGCCAGGTACTTTTCAACGTATAATGAACATGATTACATGTGGTCTAGATAATTGTGATGCTTACATCGCTGATGTCATCATCTACAACGACATCTGGAAAGAACATCTAGCAACAATTCGGAAATTCTTTGACAGACTCACTGATGCAAGTTTGAGAATTAATTTATCCAAAAGTGAGTTTTGCGTGCTTGTGCAACATTTCTAGGACATATCGTGGAACATAGACAAGTTAAACCCATACAGTGGGGCCCCGGCTTACGAACGCCCTGGGTTACAAACGATCCGGGTTACGAACGCCAGGCCGGCCAAAAAAATGACTCGGGTTACAAACGGTGACTCGGGTTACGAACCAAACTGTCATTCGCTTGCGCGCAAAATTTCGAACACGCGACCTCACATATGCCTCTAATCAATAGAGTGAAGAAAAAGGTGAGAAAAGGAGTCTGTGGTGTTCTTGTGTTTATTTTTGTGTCATGTTTGTGTTTTTTGTGGGTTTTGAGTGTGTTTGTGTGTTTTATTGCTATGTATGTGTTATGTATGTGTTGTGTGACTGCTCCTTTTTTCACCTTTTTTTAATGTAGCAGCGATTTTCGGCGATTTTTTTTCGGCTCGGGAACGGATTAAAAATTTAACAATGGGACCCTATGGGAAAACTCGTTCCGGGTTACGAACACCCCGGGTTACGAAGGCCGTCCGGGAACCGATTAGGTTCGTAAGCCGGGGCCCCACCGTATACATACCTGTAATGGCTCAACGGTACACACCTGTCACGGCTCACGGAGCCGTGTGAGGCACACGCGTTTTGTACAGAACGCCCGCACGCATATCATGAATTTTCTCAAGCATTCTTAAAAAAAAAATTATTTTATGACATGACGGAAGTGATAAATGAAAGTTTCAAGATAAATAGAAAAAAATTAATTCTTTTTCATTGCGACTTGACAGTATCATTAGAACTCTTTTAGCGATTGCCCTTGCTAGGACGGGAGTGATGAAAGAAAGTTTCTAGAAAAAAAGAAAAAAGTTAAAAGAAAAAAAAATTGGGATGAGGAATTAAAAAGAAAGTTTTAACATAAAAATACCCCCTCAAAAGGTTTTTAAAACATGGGATGCCGCCACGGGTTTCGAACCCGTGACCTCTTGTTTGGCAGCCGTGAAACACAGAAAGACAATGTGTTTATATATAAGATGGACATATTTTTCGATTTGGAATTGATCTGGACAAAGCGAGTATGTTATCAGCTCGGAATTAGAAAATTATAGCACGTATATTTAGTGGTTAGAAAATGTTTAGATATGCACGACATATTTAAACTAGACCAAACTGTGCCCCACGTGATCCGCTTTGCTCGTAACGGTGGATAAACTTGTTAAGTTTATCATTAATTCACCAAATGAGGTATTTTATTTTTAGGACTGTGACTGTCAATATGAGACAACACTTACTTTCGTATGACCTCTCTTACATAGTTAGATGATTCGGTTAACCTCATGTAACTTTTAAATCAATGAAGCAATAAACATCTATTGTGCAAGACCTGAAACTGACCACACTTACTTGCATATGACCTCTCCTACATAGTTACATGATTCGGTTAACTGCGCGTAACTTTTAAATTAATAAAGTAATAACCATGTATTGTGCAAGACTCCAAACTGGCAGTTTGTAGTTAGATCATTTCGTTAACTACTATATTGTAGATATTTGGACATGCTAGTAAATTCTCTCGTATGTTTCAGGTCAGAAATCTGGGGATTTTAATTTTCTATAGATATTTAAACCCCTATCTAGGTGTGCCCAAATCACCAAGTAACGCAATCGTACATATTAGGTCAATGCAGCAGGTATACGTTATGTGTAACTTACATTCTAAAATGAATTAAAATACCGTCAACTTAATACAACGCTATTGCTATTTGATGTAGTGGAGATTAGATGAAGCAAATCGTCTTACATGGGGTACAAAGGCTGAGATGTTATATTCCGTTGTGATGTTGGTTATGCTGGATAACTCAGGATGTGAAAAAGCAGTGGCTTCACTACGGGGGTGCGGACAGCATCGGGTGACACCATCAGAGGGGGTGGCACCAAAATGACTGTCTATAAATTTTTTGAATTTTTGTGCAGGAAAGGGGTCCATGGGGGTGACACCATGAGTTACCGCACTTGACTGTCTATCAAATTTTTGAATTTTTGTGCAGGAAGGAGGTCCATGGGGGTGACACCATGAGTTACCGCACTGGGTGACATCAACCCTAGTGACGCCACTGGAGAAAGGATAACCATACATTTTCTCAATTTGGAAAAGGCCAAGGATTCGGCGCACTAAAATTGGCAAAGTGATAATATCACATTTTAGCTAAACTATCTTTCTCGCCTTTTCCTTTCTTTCTTTATTCCCCCCCCCCCTTGTACGCGCAGAGCAAGTTGAGGGAGGGGCGCCAGGGGGGATTAGAAAGGATGGTGTTTTTCTTTTAAAACTTATATTTTGAAAACGCTCATTCCAGTTTTGATACTCAGATACATAGGTTCACACTAGAACTAAACATTGTCATCTCTGTCGTTAGATTAATACCGGCTCAGTGGAGGAGGAATGTCGTTTTGTTTGCGTATAACCTACACGCAGTCCTTTAGGAAACACCGTAATTATATCTTTTTATTAACCCGTCGATAGAAAACAATGTTTCATTGATAACCAATAAGAATATTATTGTGATACGTTATCTGTCTTATTATTTGCATAGCATCACGTCTTATGGAAGCTTTTATCTTTGAAATGGTCTAAGATTGAAGTCAAACCGGTTATCATTTTTCTGTTTGTGTGTAGCTCACTTCATTAGATTCAGCTGATCTCACTGCCGTGTGTTTATATGTACTTGGTCCAGCTTGTAAATTTTACAATAATTTGTACTCTTTTCATTGACTGATTTATTGGTTAATATGTCGATTTATTCGATTATCACACACACACACACACACACACACACACACCTTTAAACTTGTTAATTATTGTTCAGTTGTTCATCAGAATGTGTCTGGTCTGCAGTATTAATTTTTGAATATTATCTTCGTATATTGTTCAACAACATTTTAGTATGTGAAACTTTACTAAGATGTAAAAGTAGTCTTTGTACTTACAGGTCCATTAAATGACATGTATAAAAATATAAAATACAATTCGCAACCGTTATCGTTAACGACTTTCTCCTCCTAATTTTATATTTTATTTCACAGTACCTTCTTTCCGAGTTTCTGAACTTCTTTCTTCGGTGGCGGCGAAATGGATCAAAGCAAACTGTTGATAAATGTTTTAAAAGCACTGGTCTGTGAGTAGTTAAGAATGTAAAGTTGGGGAAACCGGTCTTCATGAAATTAATGTCCATGTCAAATGTGTAACCTCGGTTTTAAAGCAGATCAAGGATGGTCAACATCAAACCGAAACATTGCATAATGCGATAAATAAATAAACATCCGAGCATCAGATATCGCACTGTACTATCAGATGAGGACACTAAACTCATAAACTGACAATATTGTTTGTATGTACCTTATGTATGCACGCTCGTTTTATATGTACACGGATACTTGCAATCAAGAGTCGTCATGACAAAAATCATTTGGGATTACTGTATATCACTTTCAGGATATTATTATTATTACTATTGAATAACTGAATAGATACTGTTAAAAATATCTCAAGGTATGCATACTTATGTCAGGAAAAAGCAGAAAAGCAACACTATATTTTGAAGACTTTAGCAACTGACAGTTGCGACAAAACTGACCCCTCAATGCGTATATATTTATGAATGGCATTGGAAACCGTTTAATTCCATTTTCAGAAGAGTCCTGCCCATTCCCTACAACAATGCTATTTACTTCGACCATATATGGCCGTGTAACCCTTATATGGGACCCCACATTCCATAATTGGGAAGTTCATTATTCATACGCCAAGAAATGTGCATCATTCTTGATTACATTAAAATATATCAATGAATTATGGAATTTTTACAGCAGAAGGCTATGCTATTAAATTTGTTATTGCATTATTTGGTTTTAAAAAGTAATTTCTACGTGATATCTCAGAAGGCGGAGCGATATAGCTAGATCTTTATTGTACCAGGCAGGAAGATGGAAGTAGTTCTCCGTCTCCGCATATGGCGAAGTCACAAACAAGGTTTATCATGTTATAAGTTTCTTCCATTTGAGAGACTGAAAATTTTTCCACACATGGAGGACACGAAACACGTACATCAAACCTATTCAAATCATATGGACCTCATAAATGGGTCACATATCACGAACCAACCGGCTTTTCCTAACCCACCGACGTCTTTCGGCAACAAAATGTTAACTTTGGAGCAAGTTGACCCTTCCACATTGGTTGATGAAGATGATTCGGACGACGACAGCAAAGTGCTTAATACGGGACTCAAACCCGGGAAAAAGACAAAGGGAAGGGTCAAAATTAAAATGGAATTTATCGAAAATAAGTTGAGGCGGTACACAACCTTCAGCAAGCGAAAAACGGGCATAATGAAGAAGGTATGAATGAGCATGACTAGTACTGTTTTGGTCGCCCATATTTGGACTTCCTACTACGATTGTGTGTATTGATTTTATTATGTATTGGAATGTAGATTTTCAGATCGTAACGTTGTGAAATTAAAACGGAATGTTTCTTCTTTGATTTTGTACTAAACTATGAGTATGAATAATAACACTGTTAAATGATATAAAAGTTGGGGTAAAAATGTATATCCAGGTATTGCTATCGTTTTGGAGTTCGCATTTTCGAATGAAAAGTCTTCTGTTAGACATATTTTTGTAATTTTATAATTTACCTGACATATATTTTTATTATTTTAAAACCAAAAGTGGTTTGATATTAATTGTAAAATTATCATTAGCGTAAATATAAATTACCACAGTGTCTAAAATACTAGTTAAAGGCTAGCTACGATGTCGTAGCCTCAACTTGATTGTTGTGGTTGAGGTCCACGAGGAAGGAGTAGGGGTACTAATATTAGTACTAGTTATAGGCGTTCCTGTGGACAGTTTTTGTTGATTGCATTTTTGTTTCAACAGTAGCTTGTCTAATATGACATTAATGTTACTTGTTATAATATCAAATGCTAAATACACAATTCATATGTTTTATGTCCCTTTTTGGTTTGATAAATTTTAACATTTGGATAAAATCTGTTGAATTTATGATTTTCATCGGTTTTACAGTCAGGTTGTTGAACAGTTCAGGTATACTATGCTTTTTTGGATTTCACAACAATGATGTCGGTAACAATGCAACTCAAATGTGTGCATCTAAAGTCTTTTATTTTCACTGGCTGACGGGTACTGAAGACAATAATGCAGTTACTTCTACAAGTTCATCTCATAATTATTATATTTGTCTACCATACTGAAGCAGCTGACTTTAATTTTGCTACAAGAAAAAGAAATTACTAGCTATAACAGAAATGTTTTCCAGGCCTATGAGCTGTCCACATTGACAGGGACACAAGTGATGTTGCTGGTAGCTAGCGAGACGGGTCATGTTTATACCTTTGCCACCCGAAAACTTCAGCCCATGATAACCAGTGAGAGTGGGAAGGCTTTGATACAAACTTGTCTTAATTCCCCTGATCCCCCACCCATGGCTCCGGGGCAGCAGCAAGCTATTGAACAGCGGATGAACCCAGGTGGATATGAGGAGCCTGAACTTACTTATGCCGTATCTGAAGATGAAACTAAGGTATAACTTTATCATTTTAGCTTAGTTGAACGTGCACAAAATTCTTGATAGAAATTTTGTATTGTTTGTATTTTTCTCCAATAAGTTTTTGGAAGTTTTAGTTTGCCAAAATCAACTGCAAAGAGGAGAATTTCTTTTTCTTTCTCATTAAATCATGGACACTGTCAGAAATGGTCTCTATGCATCCATTGTTGTGATAATTGTAATAATATTTTCCTTTGAAATTTTTAATTTTGTCCCCCAATAAAAAGCATAGGAACAGTAGTAAGAGATCTTGGTGCACCCATCATAATTCAAATAATAGAGGTAACTTATGTCTCTTCTTGAAGATATATTATACGACTGAATATTTCACGGGGATCTGAGTATTTTTAAACTGAACTAAGACGTCATTTCATGTGCGCATGATGGAATGCGTGGCTATTTCATCATCAAATAGCGCAGTAAACAATGCAATAGTTATTACACGTGGACAAGAAAATGACCTTGGCAATAACCAATCGTTTTCGCGTATTGTTTACTAAATCAACAAACCACGGCAGGATAAAATCGTTCTTATGCGAGTCATACTATGTTTTATATAAACATAATATCTCTTTCAAAAATATCAGATCCCATGAAAATAATCATTACAATTAAATGTAATGATACAAAAATAAAACAAAAAAGAACACACAAGTAATTAAATTACATATTTGTAACACATGGCTGTCACTGTAGGCCACAGTGGTAGGTGAAGCAAGAACAGTAGAACTGGGAATTGAAGGGAAAATTTTAATGAGGAAATTACATTTTGACTTGAAAATATGGGTTTTTATGTGCACATTCTACTGGTTTTCCTACATTTTTTTGAAATAATGAAATTAGCTTGAATTTTGGAATTGCATGTGACCTTGTGATGGAGCAGTTATTATGTTGTAAACAGAAACAAAATCAACTAACGTTTACCTTGATGCAGAGTTGTGTGTTTGTTTTGCAAGCACTCTTAAGATACTCTTGTTTTCAGATAATTTTAAACATATACAATTATGGTCTGTTGACATTGTGATAAGAATAGGAAACAAATATATACATGTAGTAACAGTGAATCTATTTGTACAATATTTTTTCTTTCTTTCATTCACAGGAAGAAAAATGTTAATTTCATTTAAATCATAATGCGATATTGTCATCTCTTTAAAAGTTTCTACAGTGAATGACAGTTTGATTGAGAATACAGGAATGTTTCATTTAACGTTTGATTTGTTTTAATTTGGGGAAAAAAGGCTGAAACATGATCTTTTCAAGAACTGAAAATTTAGGGGGAAGTTTCCCCCTCTATGTGAAAACATTGTGAGAATTGTCTAATTACAGGGAGATTTAATGAAGAAATAAACATAGAGCTTGCCAAAATTGATGTTCATTTTATTTTCTGCATGTGGTTGCTTATTTGGCTCCATTGTTTTTTTTAATGTAGCATGAATCCCACAGTTGTGCAGCCTAGAAAAGACCTTGCATCATTTGCTTTGCAGTCAACAACAGTTTGAAATTAATGCTGGCACACATATTTCTTGGATGATTTTAAATAGAGCCTTAACACCTCATTGTGGGACAGAAAATTCATGAAATGTGAATAAAGTTGTCAGGAGTATATAACTAGAATGGGAATTGTGCCTTGCTTTCAGGAGTATATTGCTAGAATGGGAATTATGCCAGGTTTTCAGAACTGCATTGCTAGAATGGGAATTACACCTGGTTGTTAGGACTGTATTGCTAGAATGGGAACTGCCTGGTTGTCAGGAGTATATAGCTAGAATGGGAATTATGCTTGGTTTTCAGGAGTATATGGTTAGAATGGGAATTATGCCTGGTTTTCAGGAGTAGATGGCTAAAATGGGAATTATTCCTGGTTTTCAGGAGAATAGAGCTAGAATGGGAATTATGCCTGGTTTTCAGATGTATATTGCTAGAATGGGAATTATGCCTGATTTCCAGGAGTGTATCACTAGAATGGAAATTATGCCTTTGTTTTAGGAGTATATAGCTAGAATGTGAATTATGCCTAGTTTTCATGAGTGTATGGCTGGAATGGGAATTATATCTGGTTTTCAGGAGTATACTGCTAGAATGGGGATTATTCCTGATTGTTAGGATTATGTGGTTAGAATGGGAATTTTGCTGGTTTTCAAGAGGGTTTGGCTAGAATGGGAATTATGCCAGGTTTTCAGGAGTGTTTTTCTAGGATGGGAATTATGCCTGGTTTTCAGGAGTGTATTGCTAGAATGGGAATTATGCCTGGTTGTCAGGAGTATATAGCTTAAGCTAGAATAGGAATTATAGCTGGTTTTCATGAGTGTGTTTCTAGGATGGGAATTCTGCCTAGTTGTCAGGAGTATATAGCTGGAATGGGAATTATGCCTGGTTTTCATGAGTATATAGCTTAAGCTAGAATAGGAATTATAGCTGGTTTTCAGGAGTGTGTTTCTAGGATGGGAATTATGCCTAGTTGTCAGGAGTATATAGCTAGAATGGGAATTATGCCTGGTTTTCATGAGTATATAGCTTAAGCTAGAATAGGAATTATGGCTGGTTTTCAGGAGTGTGTTTCTAGGATAGGAATTATGCCTGGTTGTCAGGAGTATATAGCTAGAATGGGAATTATGCCTGGTTTTCAAGGTATATTGCTAGGATAGGAATTATGCCTGGTTTTCATGAGTATATTGCTAGAATAGGAATTATGCCTGGTTGTCAGGAGTATATAGCTAGAATGGGAATTATGCCTGGTTTTCATGAGTATATTGCTAAAATGGGAATTATGTCTGGTGTTCAGGAGTATATTGCTAGAATAGGAATTGTGCATGGTTGTCAGGAGTATTGGAATTATACCTGGTTTTCAAATAATTGGGGCCTGGTATTGTCTTTTGGGAACCATTTGAGAAATTACTGGCTGAGGATATAAAATAATTTGCCCTTTTCCAGACATTTTGGTACAGAACAGGAAGTACATTACAGTATTTATGCATCTAATGAGCACTTTTTGAGAGAACACAGTGATGTTTTCACTAACCATGGTAAATTATTTTCAAATATTTTACTAGTTATCATGGTGAGAGGCCAATTTTTCATAGTATGGTTGACAGAGTATTTGATGTCTTTCCTTGATTCAGCTCCTAGCATGAAGGTAGAAAGTTCTGCTTTTGCAGAATTGGCATTAGTAGCTTATCAGCCTTGTGCAAGAAGTTTCAGCCTACATTGGAACATTTATAGCACAAAAGCCATATAGACAGCATCTGTGCCCACCTACCTATGCACTCATGTTACTGCTGTAATCCTGATAAAATTTCATCCTATTATCAGTGATGGAAAAATTGCTTGTTCAACACCCCTGGAAAGCTCAAAATTTTGCTTGCCAAGTGAAATATGTACTTGTTTAGTAATGAATATGAAGTGGGTGAGCTAAATTTTTGTGTTATTTCCAAACAAATGCATTACCAGGGAAGTATAAACTATGGATTTTTCCACCTTTTTGCATGCACTGAATGATTGGCAGGGATGATGTGGAAGTATAGAAATTATTGTTCACAAAGCAAGTCATGTGTCCATTTCCATTTTTCTAAAGGGCTGTTTACTGACCCCCCCCCCATTTTCTCCATATTGTTTATATTGCTTACATATCAGGTGGTGGTATTTCATTTCTGACAGAAATTTTGAGTTCATGTGCTGGTTACCACAGATACTTTCATGTACATGTTGAAAGTGATAACAAAAGACAATATAATTTACCATACATTCCCAGTATTTCTCATTAATGGACCTTGTCTTAAATTATTCATTAAATTCAAAATAATAATGTTAATATATTTTTATCATTTTATGCCATGGAGCTTTAGAAAAGCAGTTTCTTGAAATAAAAGAATAGAAAGTCAAATATGATTATCCTCAGTTTACCAGTCCAATTAAAAATATTTTAATTTCATTGCACATTTAAATCAATAATTGAAGTTTTAATTTTTATTTATTATTATGAATTTGGAAACAAATGATAATCAGATATCTACAATAGTATAGTTGGTACACTTTGCCTATAGTGTGTGCAGCTTAATATTTTTGATATTATAACATGTTAACATATCACTTTATGTGATTCTGGTTGGTCCAAATAAGCCCATGAAATTATTTTGCTGTATTCTCTTTACTGATTGGCTGTGATCAAGGGAAAACTTTTTTAACCCCGCCTTCTGGAATTGTTTGTTTTCAATGAACATTTTGGCAGCCATTTTTCAATTCAAGTCACAAAAGGACGTGGGGAAAAAATGGTCTCATCTGTCAGAATATGACCAATTTACTCCCACAGGTTTTTTTATGTCATGCATATCATATCATTACATGAAAAATGGCTAAAACACCCAAGACAAGAATAACAACAAAACAACAAAAAGAAGTAAAACTAAGGGTATTGCTCAGTTTATTTCGGGTGTGTGTGGTGGGGGTGGAGGGGTGTGTGTGGTATACCTGTATCATGGAATCCACCATACATACAAGCGTGGTTTAAATGTTAACTTACAGAAGTAAATAAAGTCACCTCTGTTCACAGAAAAATGTGGACATAGACCGGTCTCCAAACTGACAAATTTATCCAACCACTGCATATTTATGCAGTAAATATGTGAAACAATTCTGACTCAAAATGAAATTTGTTTGAACATTCTGTAGTCTTCTGTTCCAAATCAGATACTGCAAATATCCAGTCACAAATACATTACGGTAAATATAGGAATTTCTACATCCAGTAAACCTTCTTTCACTTGAATATCGCAACAACGTAATGCTTAGGCATGAAAGTGACACATGATGTAAACATGGATCATCAACTGTACTCGAACTAGTAATGCATCAAACAATGCAACATCACATGTATTGGACATTCTGTGTTGAAAAATGATTTTGTCAGTGTTGAATGTTCTGTTTTTTTAGGAAGGATGCTTGTTCTTGGATTTAAAGTTTGTAAGAAAAGTATAGTCTACTTTTAAATGTTAATAATAGTTCAACTTTGGGACTATTTTTTACACACAACAAATGAAAGGTGCAACGTCTGTCAGAATGAACGAAATTATTCATTCTTTCTGTCTAGATAATTTTCACTGAAGTAAAAACTATGTGATAAAAGAATCTCAAATGGGTACTGATTTAATATTAAATTCATGAAACCCGTTGAATAAATTATTCAGTGAGTTTTATAAATTTAATATTAAATCATTACCCATTTGAGATCTGCTATATCTTGTGCAGTGGCTCTCCACTCAAGCGGCCTCTTAAGAAAGTCATCCCATTTATAAGGCCCTGTTCTCAAGAAAGACCACCTTATTTACAAGGCCTTATTCTCATGAAAGGCCACCTTATTTACAAGGCCTTATTCCCAAGAAAGTCCACCTTATTTACAAGGCTTTATTTGCAAGAAGGGCCACCTCATTTATAAGGCCTTATTGTTCAGCACCACAGTATGATTTTTCAGGAATGCCTTCAAGTCACTTTTGAATCCCAGCTGGTGCACCTCCCAAAAAAGGGTCAGTTTGTGTGTGTGGAAAATAATGGGAGAAAAAGGTGTAGAAGGTCATTACAATGTGACATTATTTGTCTCTTGATATTGCTAATGTAGAATATGTAATGCTGCTTTGAATGAAAATAAATAACATGGTGAACAACTGCAGATCAGTTCTTTAACTTTAGCTGTTCACACACAGTTTAGTGTGCATATGATACAACAGCACAAAAATCCAGTGCTTTATTCTCAGATTTTAAAGTCTGTCAATTTTTAGACACAGCCATGCTCCATGATGAATGTCATAGATACTCAGTCTGTGGACATTTCTTTGTGGAGCAAGTTTAATTTCATAACTAATTTTGAGTTTGAAGTTGCATATATTCTGTCAGCTCCAGAGTAACAGCCCTTGTCTGATGGTTGTTTTCTATGTTTAATAGATATCAGTAAACAAAATCAGTATAAACTGGTTTTATATAATGAATGACACATTAACAAAAACAGCTTCAAAAACATCAAAATTTATATTTTACCTAAATATGGGAGTGGTAGAAAATGCCATTATTCATTATAGTCCTTAAACTCCATCACATCCATTCAGTACAACCTTACTCCATTTCATTCATTAAGTACAACCACAACAATATGGAGTTGTGGAAAATTCCATAATTTAGTATTGTGCCTAAACTCCATTTAATTCATTAAGTTCAACTGCATCAATATAGAGTTGTGGCAAATGCCATTATTTAGTATAGTCCTTAAATTCCATTTCAGTCATTAAGTTCAACTGCATCAATATAGAGTTGTGGCAAATGCCATTATTTAGTATAGTCCTTAAATTCCATTTCAGTCATTAAGTTCAACCATATCAATATGGAGTTGTGGAAAATTCCATTATTTAGTATAGTCCTTAAATTCCATTTCAGTCATTAAGTTCAACCACATCAGTATGGAGTTGTACGAAATGCCATTATTTAAGTATAGTCCTTAACCTCCATTTCATCCATTTTGTACAACCACATCAATATGGAGTTGTGGAAAATGCCATTATTTAAGTATAGTCCTTAACCTCCATTTCATCCATTTTGTACAACCACATCAATATGGATTGGTAGAAAATTCCATTATTTAAGTATAGTCCTTAAACTCCATTTCATCCATTTTGTACAACCACATCAATATGGAGTTGTGGAAAATGCCATTATTTAAGTATAGTCCTTAACCTCCATTTCATTCATTAAGTTCAACCATATCAATATGGAGTTGTGGAAAATGCCATTATTTAAGTATAGTCCTTAAACTCCATTTCATCCATTTTGTACAACCACATCAATATGGAGTTGTAGAAAATGCCCAATCTGATTAAAATCAGATCTCCACCACCCTATGTTAAGATCAACAGTGACAGCTTAGGGGTCATGTTCTGGTCATATGTGTTATTATCGTAATTGTTTCTTTTATCAGCCAATCAGATGAAGTCTTATAGATTTGCATTTGAGAGACTGAACAGTGTGGCTGAAGAGCATTAATGTGTGCCAAATGATTTGATTCACTTTAAGATTTGGCCAATTCAAAGGTCATCAGAACATGACCATTAAGAGGTCACTGTCAGATCTTTATGTTTAACAGTGGAGATCTGATTTTAGTAAGATTGAGAAAATGCCATTATTCAATATAGACCTGAAACGCCATTTTGTAGAACCACATCAATATGGACTGGTAGAAAATGCCATTATTCATTATAGTCCTTAAACTCGATTTCAGCCATTCAGTACAACCTCATCAATATGGAGTACTCTGAAAATTTTTTATTTTTCATCTGAGTTTATTGAATTGCATGTTTTGTGAGAAATTCAGTTATATTGGTGTCAAAATAACAACAGTTAATTATGTACATGCTTTTTCCTTTAGTTTGTTGTTTATTAAGTTTGTATGCTACAAGAGTGTCACACTGTTTATGATACTTACAGCCTTACTGGGAGCAGTAGTGGCTCAGATAAGGGCTATTACACTACCAGAAACAGACCCCTCCAGCTGATAAAGATCTGAAACCTATATGGGAGCCTAGCACCACAGGAGCCCCTGTATCCTATCTATCATTGGATTGCATCCTCTTGAGGAAAGATGGTATTTTAAGCATTTTTTTGATGGGTCCCAGAGATACGAATTTTTTGGTCAGACCCTTGAGGCCCCTGTTAAAATTCTGTGCATTTATTCTAGGTGCTTACTAAATCAGTGCCAAGCAGGGAGGTAAGTATTGCTTTAGGAGTTGTTTCTGAACCTGTCACTGATAGCACCAAAACCAAGAACAGAGCAATTTAAAAAAAGATTCCAATATTCAGGGTACAGCTCTGGGGAACAAGCTTCCACTACATGTGAAACCTGCTGAAAATATTAGAGTATTTAAGAAGAGATATCATGAGCATGTATGTGTTTCTAATAGATAATGGAATTTAGTATTTTAATACTAAACATTTTAAAATAAACAGTAATTATTGCTATCTTCATATAATGTGCATTGTTATACTCTCCTTAACAGGGCCTCAAGGAAGAATAGTCCTTGACTAATGAGTCACCCTCGAAGAATAGTCCTTGACTAATGAGTCACCCTCTATAAATAAATTATTATTATTATTATTATTATTATTATTATTATTATTATTATATGTTTTTGTTTGCCTAATCAGGCCTTGTAAATTTCCACAGTTAGGCCCTAGAGTCACAAGTATGTGTAGCCCAGTGAGAAATTTTTCACCTTTTTAGCCCCCAGTTTACATGTAAAATTGTCTAATCCACTGGGAAATTTTCCACTGTTTTAGTCTCTGTTTACACATAAAAATTTATTAGCACAATGAGAAATTTATCACCTTGTTTAGCATGATTTTATACATAAATATGTCTATAGTATTAGCACACCCTTCCATTTGTTTGTACCCCCTACCAGCGCCGACAAGAGGGGGGTAACCAGGCATATATCCCCAGGGCCTGGGCCCTAAGGGGACATGGGCCGAGCAACACTTTTTAATTTATAAAAGAAAACTTTTTTTTTTAAACGAGAACTAGGAGAGGTCCAGGTGTTTCTTACCCCAGGGCCTGTGATCATTCTCTTTGGCCCTGTCCCCTACCGATGTGAAAAAGGAAACATCAAGGATGTAAAAAATACACAAAACTTAGTCCTTGATTTATAATTTCTAACATGATTGTTGTCAGATTATTGGTGTTTCAACAGAACCAGAAGCTCCTGATGTAAACAAGTTATCATGACTTCTTGCCATCTATTTATGGTTCCTAGAATATTATTTTCAGTAAAAACTCATCTGCAACCAATATTTACATTGTCTAACTAGATTATACCAAAAATAAATTGAACAAATAAATAGGAGGAACTCTTGTATGCATGTGTTTAAAAAAGATGTAAAGCCAAGAATTTTTGGAATTGAGATTTTCAAAGACGGCGAACTACATTACATCAGTTCCTTGAAAACATAAATTGGCCAAGCAAATATGGCAGTCATGTTGCTAAAGACTCCTGTTTCATTCAAAATGCCAACAAGCTGGCTGTTTTGAACCCCCTGGCGACAATCAAGTCAGAACAGAATTTAAAACTCAATGAATGAAATGACTTAAGTTTTATGCATATAGATATATGCATATATCTAGCTTCAGCAGTATTTACCTTGAATGTACTTTCTGGCACACAGCCAGCTTTTGTGCTACTATGGTATGGGATAATGTTGGGAGGAATTTGTATTTCATTAGGGTCTAGATTGCACATTCTTGCTTTTCAAGCAAAACTAAATAATTAAAGACATTACAGTTTTAACGAAGGTTTTCATGGAAGTAATTTACTGGTAAGTGTAAAAAGGGAAAAAAACCCCAGACAAATCTTTAATTGCATCCTAATTATGTTCATAAACATTAATTTTCTTCAGTGAAGATCAAACCTCCAGCACTTGCATCAAACTTTTAATTTATTTGCCTTAATCTTGCGACACTGTTCAGGCCCAGTTTTGGCACTCAAGTACCAGGCTTGTAGTTACTTTCTGGCACACTTCTTGTTTAATTTTGCAAAAGAAATTTTTTTTATAATTATAGCTATCTTACATTTGAGAGTATTTGACATTGGGCAAACTAATTTTAGATAAACTTTTGTTAATGCTGAACTTGTGTAATAAAAAGTTAATTGTGTATATGATACAGATTCCCAGTTCAGCTATGTACCAGCAGAAGTTTCTAATGTTAAACAGGGTTATGGAAATGAGGAACCACAGATTCACAAGTTCCAGTGTTGTTTTTATGTACATCAAACTTGTGAATAGACTGACAAGTGACTTGCTGTATTTATTACTGTTCATTTACAAAGTGTAAGTTACAAGCATATATTGCTTTTTAATTGATTAATAGCATACAACTGCCACTTTTTTTTTGGCACACAAGTGTGATTTATTCCTAACATTTTATATTGCTGATTTGCCAGAATCAAACATTCGCTAGAATTTCTAGACACTGGAGCATGTGATTTACAGTACTTATGTTTGAGGACACTTGCAGGGCAGTTTGTGTAAAATTAGATTTCTTTAAGTTTTCTTGAATCTGCCTTGATGAAGCTGTCAAATTTATGGGTATATGAAAGAAAGCAAGGCAACCTAAGTCATCTCCAGATTTAAAATAACTGTGATTATAATTTGTAATCTGATAATTGAATTTAAATTTTGATGGCTTATATATATATATATGTATATATATATATATATATAGTCTTTTCATTAATAATTATCTCAAAAAAATCTCTAGGGAGAAATATTCCTGGAAATTTTATCAGCCCTTTGTTCCATATTAAAGTATAATCTTGTACATGATTTAAGACATTTTGGATAGGCATTTGCCTTTAATGCAGTTTACATCTGTAGCAATAGAAGGAATGTGGGGAGAACTTGGGGAGATGGTGCTTGCTGTGTACAGACCCATATAGAACCATATGTAAGAGGCCATACAATGTGTTCACTCCATTGAGTCTCATTTATTATTATGCCTTGGTGAATCAAGTTTTAGTTTGTAAATAATTACTTACTATTGTTTTGTGGTGGATAGTCTGAATTTTTTAAGCTTGTAAACTGAAAATGTCACGTCTTCGGTTTGTTTCTGATGGAACTCTTTGGTAGCAGAGAATCCCAGTCAGAGCTCTACCTGGCTTCTATAGGCACATGCTAAATTTGGCTTACTGCCTGCCCTTTCCTGGCATATTTTTGCCATGTGTTGGTTCTAGTTTATGCTGTTCTGTAGGTCTTATCTGGGGAGGCTCCTTGGGGGCAATTGTAACAGTACTTTATGTTGCAGTCCCAACAGCTGTATGGTAGTCTTCAGGTTCCTTATTAAGTAAGTCTGTGTATCAGATAGAAATATTGTGGACTGGCACTTAATGACACCACATGTGATGCTGGACCCTAAATATCATTGTGAGAACAGTATTAATATGAAATGTATCAAAATTAGAAGTTTGCTAAAATTCAAGATTTCAAGACAATGGACATCTGATAGACCCTGACATTGGGTCTTGTTCTGTTAACCTTTAAATTCACCAATCAATTACAGCTTTTACCTTTTTTAAAAGTTATAATCTTAATTTGGATCATGTCGTTTATAATAATAAACCTTTATGATGCCTGTTAGATCTACATACTATAAGTAGATCTCAATTTTAATCGGACTGGCCAAAACAATAAACACAAATTTTTATTTAAGTTGATCAATTGTATGAATATTTAACTGTCAAACCGGTTTTACCCATGTGAGGTGGCTTCTTAAGACAGGAGGTTGCTTAATAATGGTTCGGTATTTACATCATGCTTAATGGTTCTTTGAAGAACTGTCTGTTGAAGATAGATAATTGCTTACTACAGGTTATCTTCCAGCGTATAATTATACAAAAGCAGTAGAATACTGACAGAACAAAGTTTTCTTGCATTTAAATTTAGACAAGGTCTTTCTCATTACCAAGAAGCAAAAGTATCCAAAATAAATTAATGGAAAAAGTCAGAACTCAAAGATTTAAAAACTGAAGAATTAGCTACATATGTAACTAGACATTGCAAGATGTATTGTCATTTTAGGCATGCTCATTTGAGCATGTTTTATGTATGCCTGCCACAAGGGAAAGCATATATTATTATTATTATTATTATAAATTCTGAACTTACTTAGTATCTGCAGTAGTAAGATTGTAACAAGTCTAGGTGATATTATTTTTTAAATAAAAAAACCATGTATTATGCCTTCTTTGTCAGAATTTAATATTTACACTTACTTACATAAATAAGGTACCAGATTTTGTTCCACCTTATAATGAATAAAATAATTTGACCACACAGATGAACAAATATTTTACAATTCAAGTCTTGTCAGACACTCATTTTTTTTTCATTACATGGTCAGTAATTGGTAGAAAGAGACCATCCATAAATGACAGTATGCAAGTTTGGTGGATTTCAATCCCCCTCCCACCCTCATCACAAAAGTTAAGACCCCCTCATTTATGACATCACAAGCTTTGCCCCCCCCCAGCAATTGTCAGAAATAAACTTGGTTAGAAATCACTTTCTATAGAAAAACACACAACAATACAATACCTCATTATGAATCATTTATTACTTTAACAAATATTTTGATCAATCCTGGTTTAGTCCTCTGGAAACCTATATTAGACATTGTACAAACAAACATTTACTTATGATAAAATTCTACGCTAATACAGCTAATTCTTCAAGGCTGTTGCAGTTAATACATTATATAAAGACATTTCGGTATAAAAATAGGTGGGAGGGTAGGATAAAACAATTGTCCTTTTATTTAAAATTGTACTCTGATTGATGGAGTGAAAAAGAAAACCTTGTAGGCCTCAACTGAGCATTATCAAGCAGTGGAATGATGAGAAGGCTGGAATGCACAGCCAGACTATTTAGTGACTCAATTAAAGAATTTGATTGAATGGTCAGAAACCTATTCATATAATTTTCACATAGTGGAAGAATGCTATCGGATAATCTCAGATAGGCGACTACAGTGTGTTCTTCAGCAAGGTTCTTTACTCCAGTTGCATATAGACTTAGCTTGTGTTGATGTGGTGTAAAACACTAAAACACTAATCCAGAGATCACATAACATGATGAAACTTTGAAGATAGCTTGTGCTTGGATTATGGATGAAGCATATCATTTTCAGTGACTGAATGAAGAAGAAGGGTTTCAGAATATAATGTCATTTCTGTATCAGAGACATGAAGCAAACATTGTGATGGCTTACACTTGGGGCAAAGAAGAACCCAATCAATTTTAGGGTCAGTAGAAATCAAAGGTCAAGATCAATGTCACTGAAAGAAAAAAAAATGGATCAGCAATGTTATAGTAAATTTGTAAAATATCCCCCAACATGGATCTTAAACATAATATCTTAAAATAAATTAAAAAAGTAAGATAAAATGCAAGATATTTAAGGAAAACATGTTACATTTAAGTTTTGTTTTCTTTTTATCTTTGTTGGCACCTTAAAACCATATGGCAGTAGTGAAAGTTATACATAAATATATGTAACTAATACATGTAGTTAGATATGAAAATTAGAAGGAGTTAAATGTAGAAGGGGTTAAATGCAGATATAGTCCTTTTATATAATGATTATAAGCTACTCACCTTGAAATGAGTGACATGCATCAAAATATGACAAGTGGGTTTTTAAGATTGAGAACACTTATTTTTATCCATTTAATTATTTTTCAAGCAGAAAGTATGTATTAGTCTTCCTGTATTTTATGACATAAATAATAGATCATAACCACCACTTTTCTATATTTTTGGTATATCAGTCACTCTTTGAACAAAATCCTCCTGTTGGTTAATGGTTAGAGATGAGTGCCTTTTAGTTACAAAAACACACTGTATACGAAATCGCAAAAGTTGTATTATTACCAGTTAACATGTGCTCATCTCAAAATCAGCAACATGCATCAAAACCATCTTGGACAAACTTACTGTTTAAAATCAGGAAGCCCACAAACTGCCAGAGGCTATGATAAGACCTGAAAGTCTGTAAATCCTGGATATGTACAAATATTATCATTAAAATGTAACATATAAGTTAACATACATATATTTATTTCTTATTTGCCAAAACTATTTTAAAAAGTACAAATGCACATTATTGCGTCTTCACTTGAAAATGCAAGACAGACCTTGACACTGACTACAAGATGGAAATGACATAGGATTGATGAGAGACACTGGCCATTCAGGTAATAGAAGCATGCAGCACATATATACACTAATTAGGCAAAAAATGTGTGTTTTCGGTCGGCCGACTGTCCCTGTTTCTCATGGCTGAGCCTTGCAATTGTTTCCTCAATGGTACAAAAAAAATCACGCTAAATATATATAATGTTTAATAAGTACAAAAATAAAATAAAAACAAACTGGCCTACCCTAATTTTAAAGCCAGTGCAACACGAAATATACATTTTTTGAGGCCTTAAAGGTTCTGATATATGTAATGTGTTGAGATCACTGGGTATAAAACTTGCAGAACATTAAGCATTACAAATAAAACCTGACCCCATTCTTTCCAGATCTTTCTTGATTATTGGGACTTTCCATATAGGTAAGTACTTAGGAAACTTGAGCTTTTTCAAACCCAATTTGAGTTTTTCCCAGCTGAGTCTGGCAAGTTGATTTGCAAGTCCCTGCCCATATCTTTGATAATGCTTAAAGAAATTGTCAAAAAAATCAACCAAAAGTAATATCTTTTGCACATCTACAGCTCTCACATATTTAGCCTTCAAAGTATCAGTCCAGCAACCAGTTTCAGAGGTGAAGTAGTAACAAACTGACTTCTCACAATGCTCCTTGTATAAAAATTTTCACAAATTTAATATCCACATCTGTGTGAATGTACTTTATAAAATTTAGACATTTTTGTTTTACATACAGAAAGAGTAAAATAAGATTGAGTTCTTAATGAGGTTGAGTCATAATTAGAGGATGTTGGAGTATCCTCTTTATGACAGGTAGTTTGAGATGAAGGTATGTATGGGCTGATTTACCTGACAAGCATGATGTAAAGAAGCCAATTTACCAGACAATTAGAATCTAAATCCTGTTCCTTTTCCACTTTCTGTGCTTGCATAGTAAAGAGGGTAGGAATGGTTGACTGGATCATGCAGAACACACATGATCTGAAAAGAAAAGAACCATAATTTGCTTCTTATAACTCGTATGTTTCTTGACCTTTTCAAGCCAGACATGGATTTTACAGTGCATGTGTACATTTATTTGACACAGACTTGACTGATTTCTTTAAAAGTTTTAAAACAGACGGCTATAGGTAGGTTATCCAACAATCGTAATTACTTTGGCAAAGTATGCCAGAAACTCTTATGTGTGCAGGTACATCAGACTGCATCATATTCTTATATGTGAAATTCCATTTGACTGCTTACAAATCCTGTTAGGTTGTTGCTGAATGTTATGTTGTCTTTGCAGGCACTACTTATTAAGGTAAATATAGGTAGAAATGTTCCTCTGTTCTTTCCCATATTGTGTTGCTGATAAATCTCATTGTAATTAGACTGGGTTCATATGTGGACTTTTTTGCAAGACAAAATACATTTAAATTTTGGGACTGAGAAGATACGTATTATACTTATTGATATCAGGCAGGTCGTATTCAGTCCAATGTTTCTTAAATTTGATAGCCTCTGTTTACAGCTGCTTTGATTTCAGCAAATATTACATATTTGTGATGGGGAATGGACCTTCCACCACCACATAACAGTCTAAATATCCAAAACAAGGTGGTAAAGGTGAGAAAAAAGCTGGACTAATACCTTTCATACTATATGGATTTTTTTTTTCATTGATGTGTAAGATAGTTTTCTACTGTTGCATGTATGGTTATGAATTCTGATGTGTGCATTCCCTATTTGACACTTGTGTTATCACCCATATTGTTACATATATGTAATTAAACTGCTTGTGTGTTAGTTTTAAAATTCTTTTTTATTTTATTTTTGTTTCATTACATTTTATTGTAATGATTATTGAAGGGATTCAAAGTTCTTTTTCAGTATTCGATGTTTTCTTTTAGCAAGTGTTGTTTGTTTAAGACGTAGAAGTGTTACATGAGAATTATTTTTAGTTAACCTAGTTCGTCTTAGGTTGGGAACTTCATAAACAGGCAATTAAAATGATTGGTCAGTATCAGGGCCATACTTTGATTGCGTGATCACCATGTGTAAGCAACGCTTTTTTGTGATTGGTTCTTAAGTGGGGCTACACTGGCGTACGTGATAGTTTTCTTGTAGTAAGAGACCACATGACCCATCTTGCGAGACTTGAAATGATGTTTTTGGGGTTTAAATACGCATTCTTAATATTTTTCTGGCAGAGTCATTTTAACATCTTGAAGGAATAAGGTGTTTCTTTTTATTTGTTGCCAGATTGTTTGTTTTTCATCTGATTTTTGGATTTAATAATTTATTCTCCTGGAAACTCAACAAGTTGACTTTTTTATAAAAAAATTCTGAAAGATATTCACGGAAATTTATTCTGGAATCATTCGGAAACAAAAACTGTGATTCAGTTGAGGAATTGTTGATATTCATACATTGGACCACATCTGACGTCATCGCCTTCAATATTTGTGTGTCGTCGAGATTCGAACTAGGATTCTAATAGAACTGTTTAGTGATAGGACTTGTGTTTTTCATTCTTAGGATCAAATTTTGGATTATATTCACAAACTGTAAGTCCTATTTACCAATTTTTACATTGTTTTCTAGGGAAATAAATTATTTTGTTAAAATATACAAAGCTTGTTGGCTTTCACTCTTTTCTTTGTTACTGAGTACGAGCCCTTGTCACATAACAATATAAAATCAGCTGTGGTTGCAATGACCTATTATTTGATAAAGTAGTCATGTTAAACTTTTGGACCATGTACTAGTAAAGCATGGCAGACATGGCATTCCCACGAAGATACAAACCTTAAAATTTTTATTCATTATAAGCATGAAGGAAGAGAATTTTATATTTAAATAATTAGATTGATTTTGTGGAAGTGATACACAGTGACAACTCGTTTTCATAGAAATTCACTAACATCCTCTCTTATTACTTTTGTAATGTACCAATGTTATTGTTGTTGTTCACATTGTTCCTGTATCTTCTTCAGACCATGGAAAGTGTTTTGAAACCCATGTTCACCTTATCTGGAGTTTCCCCTAGTGATGGGCATACCCAGACCACTGTTGTGCCTCACCAGATGCAGATTAGCTCTGCCACACCAACAACCTATGTCCAGCCTATCTCAGTTGCAGCATCTTCTCTGACCACCAACACCACCTCCACTACCACAAGTCAGATCACCAACCAGACCAAACAGACAGCTGGTGTTCATATGCAGCTACCAGGTTTACCTGGGGGCATCATTATACAACAAGGTAGAGGATGTAGAATTAATCTATCCACAACTGCCCAGTTAGTTACTGCTTATCTGTGATCCCAGTTAGACCAATTAGACAAGGAGCCAACTAATAGTGGATATGCAGTTACCACTCTACCATTTGTTTATCAGAACCCTTGCTGGCTGAGCTTTTTACACTTGGACACTTCTATTTTTATAGGGCTTGAAATTAGCCCAATTCCACTAGTAAATTTCTTGTTGATCTAGTAATTTTCATAATTTCATTAGTCCAATGGCTAGTGAAGTTTCAGTTATTGCCAGTCAGCATGTTGTGGGAAGGACTGGTGAATATTCAACAATAAATTTTTCAGTCTACTAGTTCTTCTGGCTACAAAGAAGCTTATGTTAAATTCTGCCCCATCAATATATTGTGTACAAACATTGCTTGGTTGAACATAAATTTTTTCGATAAATTTTAATAAAATTTCTGGCAGTGATTTAGTAGGTTAAATAAATTGTCATTTGCATATTATTTTCCTTGCATTTTATTGTTGCTGTTCTGCTGTGGATTATGTATTTTGTCATATCATAAAATCAAATTTATGAACTGTATTCTATTTTATGATAATAATTCATTAAATTTATGTCATCTATAATGTTGAATATATGATAAATTATTTTCTTCCAAATTAAAATGTGAAAACCCCAGCACTTGCAGTAAGGGCACAAAAGTTTGAATTGAGTCCATAGTCTTTGCTATATGTGTTACAATACAGTTAAACCTGTTCTGAGAGATTGCCCCTTCTACCAAAAACAAATGGTTTCTCAAGGCAGGTGGTCTGTTGTAACAGGTTTGTACAAAAGAACCAGTTCAAATGTCAAATTTAAGCAGTATTTAAGAAGGAAAAATAACCACAATCACTGTACATATATTCTATTTTTTATTAATAATTCTTGTTAAAATGCATTCATCTGAAAACAGAATCATTTAGCAAGAAAGATATACTTTTATTGTTAAACATAAATCACATTTATATTTGAAGATCAAATGTGCACTTATTAGCATACAAAATCACTCTTAATTTACTCCTTGTCCTTTGTAACACCCTGAATTTTTTTACCGACATTTAAACTACTATTTTGAAAGTGGTCTTCTCTTTTTCAAGTCTTTTAATTCTTTTCTCCAGTGTTAAATTTTTAAGTTGGAGGGTCTGCTGTTGTTATTAAGGTGATAGGTGTTAACAACTATAACAATCGTTTTGATCAGGCTTTGTGGCTTTTTAATCAGAACAGTCTTTACTTTTCAAGCATTCGTGGTTACCAAAGATTAAATAAAGGTCAGTGGTGCTTGACTCTGTTCTGTACAGTCATTCATAGTGCTAGAACAATCTGCATTTACTTTAGTATGGTTTACAATCTACAGTATATGACACTAAATGCATGGCCTATAAAGTTTCAGAAATCGGTAGTCAGCCTATTTTTTATTTGTTTTTAGAACTGTGTAAGTGGTCACAGTTGCAAAGGATTAAGTAACAGTCATTGGCAATTGTCCTAGTTTTTACAGTGCAGTCATTCATAGCAGTGTCAAAATGCAAATTTTGCCAAGACATCATGGTTGCTGGTTGCATTCATCAGGTGGTTACTCACAACAGTGTATTTATATAATAAAATCAATCTGTACATTAAGATTATGGTAGTAAATGACAGGTGGTTGCTCTGAGAAAATTTGGGAATATTTTGCTACTATTGTGCAATTTATTTGTGCCTTTCCAGTACAGATTTAAAATTGATAGCATTCATGTGTATACTCTGGGGCCTTTAGTCTCTGCAGAACTTGCCTGTACAATCCATCTTACCTATGTGTATGAAGATGTGCTTGCTATGCACCTTTAGATTCAAGGAACAGGAAAGGTGCAATGTACTCTCCAGCTATAAAACCTAGCTGTGGTTTTAAAATGTGTAACTATTGACACAAGAACAAATATTCCCAATTTAATTCAAATGGGTACTTAACCACATCCGGGGCACTCTGGACCTAATGACACAAATAGCCAGTGAGAACAACTGCTTGGTTATGTGGCAGTATTTGTAGTGATACAACAGATATTGGTTGGTCGGCTATATCACAATGAAGAAATGGGAGCCATATGCCTTTCCCAAGGACATGCTGAGGCAGCCATCCTGGGCTGGCCTGGGTGGATATTGAACTTGCAACTATTGAATTACAAGTCCAGTGTTTTGCCAATTGTGCCATCGTGGCTGCCCAGCAGATGCAGGGTTGAGTATAAAATGTATTAAAGTCATGAAAGTCATTTGTTTTGAGGACAAATTACCCTTTTCCTCAGGGGTTTGAGACCTTTTTGGTATTTTGATCTTTAAAATGTATATAATATATTATTGGATACGAAGTTAGTAGCTTGAGCTATTCCATTTTCCTGTAACATGACCAATAAGGAAATGCCACAAAGCAGTACGTGCATCAACAGTAACAGCTTTAAAAGCTTTTTCATTTTTAGCTTGGCTGTAAGGCCACCTAGGCTTAGAAGATGGTCCTGTATCCATCATGCATTGTCTATCATGTGTGCATTATCAATTACTATTTTCTGTTTTCTTTTTAAAATCGAATGAACCAGTTTGGATAAAAATTTCACAAAGAAACCTGGCTGGCACGAAGAGCTTTAAAATATGGTTGCTATTACTAAAATAGTAAAACTCCTTTAAATGACTTGTCTTGAAAACTGCTGATTTGATTAAATTTGACAAAAGCATTGCTGCAGGAGACCTTTTAAATTCCTACAAATGATGCTGATCTTCATTCAGATATATCCACTGAAAAATTGTCATAAAAAAATAGAAAAACATTTAAACAAGTTCATCAAAACTGTTAAATAGAATTCAACCAAACTTAGTAGAAAGAGTCATGAAGTTGGTTCAGATTATTATGGTGATCTGCCATCAGTATTCCATGGTGCTAAAAGTAGTCAAATCTTTAAATTCTCTGAAACTGTTGAGTAGAATTTGATCAAACTGGACAATTGTTTTAATTTCTTCAGACAATCTGGAAAAAAGTATTTTGTACTTTTGAGTGTTTAATCACATGGATATAAATAGAAATGAAAGGGCAATTAAAACAGCCAATGCTGCACTTTTGTCACCTGTTTCCAGATGCAAGATTCCGTATACACTGCCTCCTTGCTATAGATTTCTGGGATAACTCAAATATGTATACATCTTTAGTTGTATGCGCAAATCGTATTCTATAAGATTTGGAATCTTAATGGGTTGGCAAGTTTTACATTTTGCAAGGCTTTCGATAGGGAAAGGGAATCTAAAAAGATGATGAAATTTGAGTTTTTCATTGTACTACAAAGATTTTAGGATCACTGTACTTTCAGCTTTCAAAATGGAGGCTTGAGGTGGCACCATTGCGGTCTTGCAATAACAGCTCCAGCCTTGTTATAATCATTGATATGACCAGGATGGAAGGTTCTGATTTCATTGAATTAACTCTGAAAAGTGAGAGGATTTGTTGGGGACTTTTTGAATTGTCAAGATCAAATATTATTTTGGGGGATTTTTTGGTAATCAAAGCAGTGATATGGGAACATAATTTTGCAGTATTTGCAACATTGATTTTTGCTGCTTTTAGGTGAGGACAAAGTCAGAGACCTGGACCAAATTTTGTGGATGGCTAGCAATTGGGGTAAGAAATAAAACTATTGATTTTGGGGTCATAATATCAAAGGTCAAGGTCTTTTTGATTGAAACAAGTTAAAATGGTTTTTGCAAGAGAGTGTTTGTTCTGTATCACAGAATGGACCAAATTTTGTGGATAGCTTGCACTTGGGGTAAGGAAGAAACTGTTGATTTTGGGATCTAAAGGATAATGGTCATAGTTTCTGTACTCTGATTTCAGTTCTTTGACTGTTTACCTTCTATTGAGTTTGTGGATGAATGACGTGCTAGTTAAAAAAACCCCATTTATTTGGGGGTTAAAAGGTCAAAGGTTGAGGTCACTATGTGTGAAAGAAGATAAACAGTTTTTGATAATAACTTTAATTCTAAGCCATGTACCTTTTACCAATGTTTGTGAAGGGCTTGCGCTTAATGTGTGGAATAGGCCTTTTGATTTTTGGGTCTAAAAGTCATGGTTATTGTGCTTCAAAGAAAAATGGGTTCTGCAGAACAAATTTTGTTTTAAAGTGAGTTCTTTGACCAAACATTGGGTATGGCTTGCACCTAGGGTGGTCCAAAACCTCTCAATTCTGGGGTCTAAAGGTCAGAAGTCATGATCATGGCAAGTCTAAAGAGCAAATAATGATTGCAGCACATTAGGTCTAGGTCAAGACCACATACCTTAATGAAAGGTCTAGGTCATTGAAAATCATTGAGCAATAATCTCCAGTCAGCCATGACCTACTAGTGCCAACATAGAGGACCATTAAACACTGGGCAGACATACAATGCTCCAAACTTGTTAACTGGTGATGTTAAATGAGATGTTGAAATAAACATAACCAGTCCTGATTGTTTTAACTTTGAGATCACGTGTATTACTTGGACATTTTAAAATAAATACTGGATTTACTATAAATGCTAAAGTGGAGTTACAGCTAATTAACTTGTTTTCATTTTTCCACATGTCTTTATTATGCAGAGCTCTAGATAAGCAGTGATTTGCATAAAGAATGTAGACTGATTAACTTAAAATTCCTGATGAGTTTTTTATGGATTAAAATTAAGCAAAACATTTTAAATTTGTGTATTTAGTCTAAAGTTGTTATATATTGCTCCAGCCATATGTTTTCAAACTAAGGGTTGCAGCCCACTTGTGGACTATGGTCTTGCTGCAGGTGATATAATAGCCATGCATAGAATACACAAAGTGGGCCATGGTCTTGCTGCAGGTGATTTATTAGTCATGTATAGAATACCCAGAAGTGGGCCATGGTCTTGCTGTGATATATTATCCATACCTAGAATACCCAGAAATGGGCCATGGGCTTGCTTCAGGTGATGTATTAGCCATATGTAGAATTCCCAGAGGAGGGCCATAGTCTTGCTGCAGGTGATGTATTAGCCATACATAGAATACCCAGAAGTGGACCATGGTCTTGCAGTAGGTGATGTATTAGTCATGTATAGAACACCCAGAAGTGGGCCACGGTCTTGCAGTAGGTGATGTAATAGCCACTTATAGAAGACCCAGAAGTGGACCCTGGGCTTGCTGCAGTTGACATATTAGCCATACATAGAATACCCAGAAGTCAGCCATGGTCATGGTGCAGATGATGTATTAGCCACACATAGAATACCCAGAAATTGGCCATGGGCTTGCTGCAGGTGATGTATTAGCCATATGTAGAATACCCAGAGGAGGGCCATAGTCTTGCTGCAGGTGATGTATTAGTCATGTATAGAATACCCAGAAGTGGGCCATGGTCTTGCTGTGATGTATTAGCCATACATAGAATACCCAGAAGTGGGCCATGGTCTTGCAGTGGGTGATGTATTAGCCACACATAGAAGACCCAAAAGTTGACCCTGGGCTTGCTGCAGTTGACACATTAGCCATACATAGAATACCCAAAAGTGGGCCATGGTCATGGTGCAGGTGATTTATTAGCCACACATAGAATACCCAGAAGTAGCCCATGGGCTTGCTGTAGGTGATTTATTAGCCACACATAGAATACCCAGAAGTGGGCCATGAGGTTGCTGTAGATGATGTATTAGCCACACGTAGAATACCCAGAAGCGGGCCATGGTCTTCGTGTAGGTGACATATTAGCTATACATAGAATACCTATAAATATCCCATGGGCTTGCAATAGGTGATGTATTAGCCAGACATATAATACCCAGAAGTGGGCCATGGTCTTGCTGCAGGTGATATATCAGCCATAAATAGAATACCTGGATGTGTGCCATGGGTGCAAAAAGTTTTCAGAATGATTAGCTGCAGATTTAAGCATAGTCAGTGTTGTATGATGTCGTATTCAAACAATGTAAAGTTTGCTGTTGGTTCAAGTTCCAGGTATTCTGTTCTCTTTGAAATTATAGTATTTGCTCACTGCAAGAACATTCACTCAAATTGAGCCATATAATCAAACTTAATTAGTCACTAAATCATTTGACGTACTTATGTATGCAGGATTAAGGCCTTGATGTTCAAGACTTAAGTGCAAATTCTATCTTGCAGGTTTGCAGCATTTACAACATACCCCACTGAATTTAAAAAGATGCAATTCCAAACAAATGGAGTAAATGCCAAATTTATAGAATTCTTATCTAGAGCTCTTGTGTGAATTTTATCATTACAAATTTTTAAAGCTAACTAACAATGGTGAACTTCATTTATTGTTAAGATGTTGCCATCTATAGTATTCTCACACCATCTCATTTGTTCATACCCCCTGTACTGATTTTAAAAACAAAAGGCATCAAGGATAAAAAAAGGCACAAAACTTAGTAATTTAATTTTTCATTAATGTATATGTTCTAACCTGATTGTCACCAGGGGGTCCCAAACACTGTCAGCTTGGTGTCATTTTGAATCAAACCTGAGTTTCTTTAGCAACACAGTCACCATATTCACTTGGGCAACTCTATTTTTTTCAAGCAACAAATATGATGTAGTTCACTATCTTTGAAAATCCCAATATTTACGGAAATTTTGGCTTTACTTCTCTTTGAATACATGTATAAAAGAGTTCCTCCTGTTTCTTTGTTCAATTTCTGTTAAAACTAGACATTGCAAATATTGGATGCAGATGGCACAGTTTTTACTGAAATAGACTATTCTAGACACCAGAAATGGACAGCGAGTAGAGGGTATGCTTGTTTACATCAGGACCTTCTGTTTTCATTAAAACACCATTAATTTGACAGTGTTAGGGACCCCTTCGCAACAATCAGGTTAGAATTATAAATCAGTGAATGAAATGATGAGGATTTGTGCATTTTTTTATATCCTTGATGCTTTTTGTTTTTTAAATATGTTGGGAGGTACCTACAAAAGGGTGGGTATGCTAATAATATGGTGTATATCTGTGTAAAATTGACTTGTGTTTCTTTCTTCCAAGCAAGGATAGAAAAGGCACATATATTTTAGCTCATAGCTTTGCTTTGCATGTTTTAGTAGTATTCATGTAAGAATATATCATAGACCAAAAATCTGTGTTGATAAAAATCAACAGATGTAAAGAAACCACAGTCAGAACATTTATCAGTTTATGATCATTGCATATAACAATAACAACTCATTTCAACTAACCAACATGAAGTGAATGCATTCACTAAGTAAGATTGTGGATATCAGGTTACTAGGCACATGTGACACCGAATGTATAAGTTTGATATTGAAATTATGCCAGTAGATTTATGATATCATAAATTCAGAATAGTGATATTATATATCTGAATTCATGATGCCTTAAAAAATATATGATAGCAGAGATGGATTAATGTACTATCTCCATATTCGAATTTATGATATCATAATTTTGAATATGCAGCATAATAAATCATTCAGTTCAAGACGTGCATGTCCAAGCAACATTCTGATCCCAAGTAACACTTAATAGTAAAGAAAATATGTAATGCTTGAACTATGGGTATTATGTTACAGCTTTGGCAATTTTTTTATGTGGATATGTTCAGGATTAAAATTGCTGAGGCATCTATCTAAAGCTCTTTCCTGTCTCAACAGTCCTATTTTTTATAATCAAAATATAGATTGGCTTATTCTCTGTTGGTTATATAATCTAATTCTTAAAGATCAAAACAACAAACTGCCATTGTTTTCATACAGAGCACACTCTATTGAACTTGACTGTTTTAATAACAGTTACCTGCAACTAACGCTTTGCGTTCCTTTTTCAGGATGCTATGTTTTTGTCCAAACTTAATATTCCCTCCTCTAATTGGATGTCTTTAGAAGACAAGAATATAATTCCGGTCTTGCTGCTTAGTGATAGCCAATACATGGAATATCTTCCTTGTTTTTGCTTTGCTGACATGCAAGTACATGTGAGGATGCTCAATGAAATTTGCATTTATTGCTGTCTTTAACCCTTTTATAGGGTCAAACATGTATTTATTAACACAAAACACACAAACTAACACATTTCAGTCTTTTTCTTCCAGTCCTTGTATTAATTGTGTATTTCACTTTTGGACTCTGATATTTGGTATTAGACTGCTCTGGTGGCGTAGTGGTTAGAGTGTCCATCTTGGATGCGGTTTTTGAGGACAAGGGGCAAGATTGATACTTTGTCAGTGGGAAAGTTTTGTTTACAGTTCAATAGTTAACTATGAGTTGGTTTCTGGATAAGAAACAGCTACATTCAGTATCTCCTATTCCCACAGAAATTCCCAATCTCTGATCTGTACTAGCAATGATCAAGATAGACTACTAATTGGAGGACTAGGAGACAATATTAAGCAAGTTAATTTTATTTAATCTATTAGGTTTTTATTACATCCCCATTTAATCTTATATGCTTGATGTGGTGTTTGATACAGCTGCTCAGTCTTTTTCTATATCACACACCCAGATTTTAAATACTTTGATGCCTTCTTTGATATTTGCACATAGATATTTTTAGACTTAGAATTAAACTTTTATGAATCCAAGTTCATTTTGAATTTCATTCATACAGTAAAGCTGAAAATACTTTGAATGAATAAAAAATGGTTGTATGTAATAAATACAAAACTGCATTCGCATTTTGTACTGAGTCATGGGTAAAAAATCATTGATATTGCTTATAGCTGCGCCATAGCAGATTATTCTTTCCACCGACTCGGAACAAAACATGCAGTTTTGTGTATTTTGTCCTTTTATGTTGATTGTATGCAGTGATAAGAGAACAACAACATAATTCAAACTAATCATTCCCAGGTGACATAATAAATAGCTGTCTTGGTTAAAAATGTCTTTGGTATCTTTTGTTGTGATAAATTGAGAATCGGTATTATTGTACTTTTTGCTTGAAGTATAAAGTATTAATGTTTTAAATGTAAGGTTTAAGATATTGTAGAGTATCATTTGTTTTCACTAGTACATTCTCCAGAATAGTTGATAGGTTTGCCCTCTTGAGTTAAATCTTAAAAGTTCATTCACCACTTGAAGGACCCTGGGCATGTGCACAAACAAGTGTAAAGTCATTTATTGAGAGAAAAAATTGTCCATTTGAAATTTTATTGGCCATGAAGAAAATTGCATGAGCCATATCTCTCAGCATTATAACTCTATTCAAAATTACTTTGGATATTGACAGTGGCCCTTCTAAAAATTATTTGTGGTTATTATAGTATTCTCAAGAGCCCATCTGTATGGTTCTAGAGAATAATATTTTGTCACTGTAGGTAATCTAGTGTTGTCTTTTTCCAGGAACTCCTATCGCTATTCCTATCCAGGCATCTACAAATGGACAGATGACCCAGTCTAATTCAAACCAGCATCAGCAGACAGTTTACAGGTTACCCAGTTCACAACCAGTTATAGCAAGTAAGTTAATCAAAAATGGAAAGAAAGAAATATATTCATTTATCTTTTACAAATGTAAATAGTGTAAATGTTTGCATGTACACAATTTTTGCAGATTCATCAAAATACCATGCTCACAGTATTTTCCACTAAAATGTATGTAATACAAAATCATGAGCTAGGACCCCAGGGACTACCAGAATTCTGAGCCAGGGATACCATATGTGGATTTCAGGTAGCCTGCATCACTATCACGTAATATGACCTGCACATATTTTCCCAAAATAAAGCTGTAAATATTTTTTTCTCAGTGAAGAATAAATACTAATGATCTTATGAACAAGGACAAAGAAGTGTTCAAGTAGTGCAATATTATAAAGCTTACTCAGGACTCAGTTGGGCTAATGGATTTTTTTTACCAGTAGCCCATGAGGCCTCCGTCCAGTTTTCATTGATGTGCTGCTGTTGTTGGTGTTTAAAATCAAAGCAGGAACCTTAATTCCATTTTATAGCAAAGAATTGTCCAAATGAGAACATGTTGATAGCTATCTGCATCACAGATTTTGTAAAAGTGAAGCATCAAACAAGAATTTTTGTATGGAAATCACGGTATTTGCAAAATAATGCCAAAACTTCAGTGGATGAATGCAAATAGTGTTGATGATTCTACTTAGATATTGGTTATACAATGCTGCATAACAAAATCGAGTATAAAAAGACAAGCTACTTTTTGGAAATCTGATTTTCAGGGCTACATTCATTTTCCACACCTCAGTTGCATACATATACACAAGCAAGTGACTGAAACCCACTGATTGAGTCTGGTATAAATTGCCTAAAACTGGCTGTTAATCCACTTGGTGCCAGCAGTGAATGAGCCAAACTTTGATGAGACACTATAGATTCCACCTACCCAACCAGCAGCTTTCCCCCACCCATCGATTTTAAAAACAAAAAGCATTAAGGATGTAAAATAAATGCACAAAACTTGCTCATTTCATTCATTGATTTATGATTTTAACTCAACTGTCAGGTGGATTTTTTTATTATTCCCTAACAAAAAACCATGCCCAAAGGGTCACTGGTGTCGACATTTTGTGAATATAGGACAGTAAATTGTGGGAAGCCTGTGATCTTGCACTCAGGGTGCAGTACTGCCATATGTCCTGATGGGTATTAAAATATACTTTTAGGTTCCTTCAAACATGATTCTAACTAAAGCATAGATTTTGAACTACAGTTAAACATCTGGGTTTTCATTAAGAACTGGCCAGCAGCCAAATTGACTGTTTCAAACTGTTTCTTGGACAGTTCAGATTGCAAGATTTTTTAAATTCTAAGCAATGAACCAACCTAACACAAAATATAAGAGAAAAACAAACCAAACTGAGATTTTAAAAGGTTTTTATATCTCTTATGTTTCTAAAAATAAAATGCTTGTATTCTGGAAAACAATTGGTATCTGTTTGCAATCTTCGTTTTCCATTTCATTAGAGACAGAAATTATTGATCAGTATACATATATATTTACTTACTAACTAAAAATTTAGCAATTGGATATTCTAGAAAAGCATTTGGCATTCCATGTGTTGATGGAGAATAGAAAAACAGTAGACTATTGAAATTATTCTTCTATTTATAGATAGACATTTCTACACATTTATACATGCACTTACTGGTATAGTCTGAAGTCAGCATATTTGTCTGATTGTTCCATGCAATTTCGTAGTCATTTTCTACCTAATATTAACATGTTATTAAAGTCATAATTTCTCTGTTAACTGTTTTACATTTTCAAAGATAAAATTTTCTGCAAAATAAACTTGGTCAAGTCTGTTTTGCTTTTTATTTTGAAATGGTATTTGTAGGACAATTCTGAACCATTCCTGGAGTTGATATTTTATAGCTATTGCTGATGAATTTATTGCTCTATCAGTATTTTATGTGATTTGATCATGAATGCTTGATTGATTTGATGAAGCATCGAGCCCAAGAAAAAAGACAGTTCGAAGCCAACAGTCAGTTAAAGACTTTTTCCAACAACTGCCGATTCCAAAGACACATTTGTAAAATTATATACAGTAGACCTACTGCAGAAGTCAGTTTAAGCAACACAAGTTTGAACATTGTCTATAAAATCCATCCAGAAAAGTTTACCCAATCCATATGTGGTTCATTTCCTTGCTTTTTTTGGGACAGCAGTTACTTCATTATTTCATATGAAATAAAAAATGTGATTTAATTACTTTGTACCTTCATATTAAAGTTTCCATAACAAATAAAATTATTATGAACATACCTGCACCAACAATGTTGCTTCTGGTGCTGTGTTAGAATATTTTATACAAATAACTGGAAATAATTAAGTCTGGAGAAAAAAGTGCCTCTTTTTCTAGTAATTTTTGGTCAAAAATTTGTCTCAAATATGCTCAAAATGCAGGATTTTGCATCTTTAAAAAAAAAACAGTTGGATTTTTTTTAAATTCAGGTGGGGAGTGGGGGTGGGGGCATCTCAGAAAATAATCCAACAAGAAGAGATTACTGTTCTAAATATTTTTTAAAATAAATTTAAAATACTTATATGTGGCAGGAGGTTGTGCCTAATATAGTATGGCACAACAACATTAATTTTAAGCCAGGATCTATAGCAGTTATTTAAAATGATTTGGATTTAATTGAATTTAGTCTTTTGTACAGAAGCTGAATGTTTCATTGTTTATAATAATGTTTAAAATTATTATTATTATTTTTTTTTTAAAAACCCATTTATTAGCTTTTTTATGCAATTTATTAAATTACTGAAATATTACATAGTAATATTTTGTTGATAAGTATTTACAATATGGATGCTATTATTGTTAACATTTATACAAGTTCATGTCTGTGTATACTCTCCTTAAATTACTCACAGTACCTATGTTGAAAGTGTGTCCTCTTATAACCAGTCAGTCAATAAGGGGGATTAACTTTGACTATCAGTGAGAGGTAAGGTGGCAGGGACCAGTTTGCATATTGGCCCCTGGCAAATTTCTTAAGGGTATGGTGTGAATTTTTGAGCTATGATTGTGTAATAACTAATTCGGGCTTGTGTTGTTCTTGAAATTGATGTGAGGCATGTCCACCTCCCATAGTTACTGCACAGTATGCAGCCACTGAAATACCAATAGTTGGCTAGGAAGTAGAGCTAGCCACTCATAGCAATAGACACATGGGTTCAGGGTTAGTAGAATATCTCAAAAATGGCTTGGATGACAACTATTCTGAATTGCATCAAGCAATTTAGTAGACAATGTTTTTCAAAAGTATCACCCAGGGAAAGGGCTTGTGTTTGCACTGTGAACACCACATGCTGTTTAAAAATGGCCTTCAGATGTGAAAAATGCATGTATACAGTAGGGGTTGGGGTGCATAAACATTTTATTCTAAGAACTTCATGAAACTTATCAGGTCAAGTGTGTGATATGATTATGTTGTGCTTCATAATACCTATCCAAAAATAATGACCTTTTTGACCTCACTCGTGTATTATTTTTTTATGAATTTTTATATTAGGCAGGTGCATGTGACATTAAATTTGTACATAAAACTGGCCTCTGCCCCCTAAGATAAATTGATACAGTGTATCATGTTATAATAGTGAGCACCAGGTGACTGACTGGGAGGCAAGATGTATTGATCCAGTAAATCCAGTTGTAACCAGTTAGCCCATGAGGTGGAGTACTCTTGGCTGTGTATGGGAGGTAAAATGTATTGAAATAACAAAGAGAAAGAAAACTAAAAATTGACGGGATGTGGGAAGTAATTGTTTAATCAATGTAACCATCATGGGAGGGTGTGCTTTGTGGGTTATGGGTATAAGTTGGTCAGATACAGCCTATAAATTGAGTAAATATAATCACACTCGTAGATATGCTTTGCGTGTACAGTGATGTATGTACTTTAAATGACGATTGTGAATTTTTTGTTGTTACTGTTATTCCTGTATAAGATGCAATTTGTTTAAAGGGAAATTTCAATCCTTGGCTCATCAAGTCACATTGAATGGCACATTGCACAACTTTTCCATACATATATAATGCAAGAGTCCTTTAAATGACGTGCACATCTGTCTCAATATGCTATATGTGAATATCATTAAAAAACATTAAAAGTTGTTGCCTATTCACACTACGTTGTTAAAATTTTTGTCTTTAGCTTCAACGCAAGGAACAACAACCTTGACCCCAAGTGTTGTGATGTACCAGACACCACAGGGTATTGTTTATGCCCCTGCCACAGCATCCATCCAGGACCGACAGATCTTCAATTTTCAGCAACCAGCAACAGCATTTTCAATGCCACAAACAGACCAGCAAGGTTTCTGTTATAATAATTATAATTATTATTAGCTCTGCAGTTCATAGAAGAGCTCATGGGATCGCCTGTTATTTCTCATCTGTAATCCGTCTGTCCATCCCTTAGCACAAGTTTGTTATCACTATTTTTCCTAAACTACATGCAGTATTGACATGAAATTTTATGCACATATTCACCCAAAGGTCTAGATGGGTCTGAATGAAAATTATTCTACCTTGACATCCAATATGGCCACTATAACATCCATCTAGAAAAATATGTTGTTGCTATGGAAAGTCATATCAACATGGGGTTTTCACTAAAAGACTTCTTCAGGGTGCAAGAGTGAGTGTGTATCAGACAAAATGTGTATAAATTTGTGCACTTGGAGAGCAGTGATGTGTGAGAAAAAGTCTGTAAATTAGTCTAAAGTCGTGCATATAAAACATATCCAGCACAGTATATAATTTTTATTTAACTTTTAACCCTTAAAGTGCATGTCACAACACTAGTCACACCACTGGTAGAGGTCTTACAGCACTTGTTGTGACCTAGTTTTTTTTTTACAGGTTGGCAATTGTTTACACATATGATTACTTTGGCTTGACATTAATGGTTGTAAAACTAAAAATTTGATTGGCACATTGGGCCCAGGAACAAGCATTTCTTCATAGCTCTAACCTTGTATTCATCAAGGAAGTTTTTCAAAGGAGTGTTTAAAATATGGGCTACTTAGAAAAACCCCAAAATGGCTGACTTCCAACATGGTTCATCTTCATGTTGCAATTTCATTCAGCAAATACTGCCTGATGGTAGCAATAAGAATGATTTTTAAAGTTTTGAAGTAAGATTATTGGAGTTGGGAAAGTGATAACAGAATACCAGTGAGTGACTTTGAACCTGAAAATGATGTTGAATACAAGACAGGTGTACATGTTGGATGTACAAAAACAGATGGCATGCTGGCCAACCCCCTATGTAATAGTATTTCAAAATTATATGTAGAAAGCACAGAATACCAAGCCAAATTTAAATACAGGCAATTTAGAAAAAACGTAGAGTGCAAGTTTCATTTCTTTTCTCAAACAATTTAGCTCTGAGGGATCTTTTGCTATAAACTATGTAACACTAGAAAGGTTGAATGATAAATGAATAATGAAGAATCTAAAAAGAAATTAAAAATAAGGACATTCATTTAATCAAAATACCTCTGTCTGAACAATGGACTATGGCATTGATGGACTTAAAACCTTGATACAGCATTATGGAACCGACAAGAAATCTGGCATATTAGTCTGCAAAGCACTGATTCAAGTAAATTAAACCTGGCGGAGCTCATAAAGAACAGTTTCTTTTTCAAGGTGGCTAAGCTAGCTGTACATATGCCCCTTCCTACAGCAGGCTAAAAAGGGGTTCTTAGCACAGAACAATATTTTTACACAGATGAGGAACATATTAAGCTCAGAAAGAATCAACAGATTAATACTTATTCAACTTGAGGAGACATCATTTAAGGATTTGATTTAAATAGAGCTTTAGCAGATTGGAGCAGAGAGAAAGTGATGGATAATTAAGTGTTAGGCAAATATTCAACTGTGGCCATTTCCGCCTTAACCCCCCACCCCCCTTCTGGTCTTTTTTTCTTCTATTCCCCCTACTATATTTTGGTGATGGGCAGTATCGCTACTTATAATGTCTAGTTGGTTGGTGAAAATGGTGCTAATCTGACAACAAGTATAGTTGTCACTGCAGCCCTCTTGGAATATTTTTTATCACTACTTGTCCTAATGGAAAGTCATTTTGACATTGGATTTTAGCAGAAGACTATTTATGATGTCTAGCTGATCCTAAATGAAAATGATGCCATTCTAACCTCATATGTGGCCGTCATGGCAGCCATCTTGAAAACATGGTCATTGCTATTCAAAATAATATATGGACAGTTATACAGTAGAACCTGTCATGAGCGACCTCTGCTATGAGCGACCACCTGTCATGTACGACCACAATCGTAATGCACGGATCGATTTTATTATATAAACGCTCTGCTATGAGCGACCACCTGCTGAACGCGACCAGCGACCGCGATTTCTTGGCAAAATATGCATTTCGACACTGCTATGAACGACCGCATCACAAAAAAACAAGGATAAACTCCACCAACCTTTATTTAATCCCTGTAAAAACGACCGCTCATACCGTTCTAAATATAAAAAAAAAAAAAAAATTAAAATTAAACAATAGGCTGCCTACCGATCTCTGAATTTTTTAGCTAGGCTTATAGTGATTTATAGTTTCTGTCGTAAACCAGACTAAAGTGTATGTAGATTATTTCCTAGCCTGGTTCCCTGCTTCGTATGCTCCTGTGTTGTTCTCCGTTATTCGTATAGGGGTGAGGAACGCAGAAAGCATACAGAGCAGGGAACCAGACTAATTATTCCCGCACTTAACTTGCTTCCCGGCCGTTGTAGGACCTAGCATCCCTATGACGACTGTATCGCGAGAACAGACAAACACCAGTGACCTTTATGCAATCAATTATTACAACGACCGATTGATTAGTATAGATTGTTCTGATCAAAGACAAATATAAAAGGAATATTAAAAAAAAAGGATTGTTGCTACCCGAGATAGATGCTACAGTCCGTAAACCAGGCTAATGTACATGTCATGAAATGCCGTTGAAGTGCCAAAGTTGACAAAGTGGCCGCGTATATTGTTTGTCTCGATTTTATCGGTATTGCCGGGGGGTGAATAAGGTCATTGTCTATTAAACCAGCAAAAGAGAATCATTTGCTAGATTCGATTGATAGTGCTCAAGACTTGTGATGTTTGTTCCCCCCCATGCTAAGTGATGACATCCCAATCACAAAGCTGTCGTCTATTCAAGTTGGTGCGACCGGGTAACACACTCTGCTTATAGAGTTAATCCCTGAATGTTATCTTTGAATGAAGCCGTTGACTTTTATCACTGAGTAAATGGTCCTGTTTCTGGATGAGATAATTGTTTCTTTTTATTTCATTAATTGTTAGATATGCAATGCACATGTATAGAGTTTTCATATTTTCCCACAGCCGCCGTCTTTACGTTCGATATTACAACTGAGCACTAATAATTTTAATAACAATGGACGAACTTCCAACTAAAAAGAGACAAATTTTAATGCTGGAGAAAATAATTATTGTAACTGAAAGAAGTGAAAAAGTGCAGACCACTCGCAAAAAAGTGGTTTAAACATTGGTAAAACAAATTTAGGTTGTTATAAAGGAAAACGAGTAATTCAGAAACAATTTCATATGCTAAAATATGTGATCTTCAAATGTAAATGTGATTTCATGTTTAATGATAGAAATATATCTTTATTACAATATAATTTTGTTTGTAGATGAATGCATACAATATTTTAGCAACAACTGCTAATAAAGAATAGAATATATGTACAGTGATTGTGGTTATTTTTCTTGAAACTGTTCTGAAACTGGACCTTGGAAACGTATTTTTGTACAAACCTGCTATGAAAGACCACCTGTCTTGAGAGACCACTTTTTGTTGGCAGAAGGGGCGGTCTCTCATAACAGGTTTTACTGTATTGACATGTGGTTTGCACAGATTTGACATCCAAGATGGCATCTATGTCATCCATCTTGAAAATCTTGTTATTGCTATTCCTCCAGAATTGATGATCATAGTGACATAGCATTTTCAGGAAAAGGCTTCATATGACATTTAGTTGCTCCTCAGTGTCAGTGCTTCACGATGGCTGACTTGAAAATCTTGTTATTGCTACTCCATCTGAATGAATGGCCATACCAAAAGTCCTCAAATGATATCTGGTCTAGGCTAAATGAAAATGGTGCCAATATGGCCACCACAGTGACTTTTTTAAAATCTAATAGCTCAAGATATTAGAAATGGTTGCAACTCTCAAGTTAAAAAAAGAAATGGTCTTTTCTTGAAGTATTGGAAATTACTTTGGGACTGTGGATCGTCGATTCCATAAAGAGACTTGTCATTATTAGTGTATTTTATCTATGACAAGCCTGGGGTGAGGGGACTGTCTTAAGAAATTATCAAAAAGTTCAAGGCAGATATAAATCAAATCAAAACTTTTATTGAATCAAACACAAACATTGTTTATACAGCAATAAACAAAATATAATACAAATTTGGTTGGGTTGTTCTGTCTTGCATGAAAACACTGAAGGGTAAACAGCATAGATGGACACTTGACTCAGTTGTGAATATTATTTAATTTGATGTTTTCAAGTAAATAGCATAGATGGACACATCACTCTGTGGTGAATACTATTTAATTTAATGTTTTCAGATTATTAAAATTCCAGTAAATGTAGATACAAGTCCAGTCAAACCTGTCCTAATGGTCACCTTTACTCAGTGCTTACCTGTTCATAATGGTCATTCTACTACCTCTCCCCCCACCCAAGCAAATTTCCTTTATAAATATACTGTATGTAACTGTTGCCTGTCTTCAGTGGTCAGAAGTCAGGTGTTTAAGTGGCCACTGGAGCATATCCACATTGATGATTCAATTTCTGTGAACTGAATGTTTGCTTCATGAGGAAGGCATTGATTAGAGAAGGGAGTACCTTGAGAATTGATGTGCAGACATTTCTTATCTCACTTGTACTCATAACTTCAGTTGTGTTGACAGTGTAACTCAATGGTGTAAATATGTCTGATTCGAAAACGAGGCAGTTTTATCATTAGTGTGGAAGGTTGAAGCAATTTGTTTGCTGGATGGTAGGAAAAGTCATTGTGTGATCAAATTAGAAATCAAAGTCACCTTTTGTAGCAATGTGACAGGTATAGTTAGACATCTTCTATCAGCTTGTGAAATAATGCTGTCTCTGAAGAATAAAGTTCTTTTTTAAGAAGAGATACAGGTTACTTCCCTTTTTATTAGGGTCATGGGTACAGTATTCAGAACGTATCTGTATAGGCAGGTGAAGTTTTGGTTCATGGGTCATAGCGAATATGATTTTCTGTTCATCACAGACTTCTCATCTAAGTCTTTGATCTTGACAAGTTGAGCAACTGACTAATTGTTTGTATAGAGTGAACAAAGATCAGTGTATATTTTAAAGTTGGTGATGATTTCATTGATGGGATGGATTAAAGTGAGCATGATGCAGTGATCTCGTGTGTTACATAGACTTGGGAGAGAAAAGCATATACCCATAATTATTGTTTTGTTGAACATTGCACGTAAAACTTGATAATGTAATAATAATAATAATAATAATAATAATAACAATAACAATATTCAGTGCATGGTATTTGTTCAGAAACCAATTTTAAAAGGTGAAAATATATACAGTGGTCACCTTTATGCAATGACCAGTTTAACCTTTTCCCATGAGTGGCCCCTAATGACAGGTTTGACTGTATTGTGTAATAAATACAGAACTGACATGGATAAACGTAGTGCAAACTACATATGCATTTCTGGATGGGAATAGTGGCATGAAAAAGTACAAATATTTGAATTTATAGTATTTGTACATACTGCAAATGTCTTGAGTTTCAAATATTGTATTATATATACACTCTATAACGAATGTTTTTCAGGGAGTGTAAATTCAAAATTTCCATAATTTTCCTCAAATTTCAACATGCATTTGAAATGACATTTCACATTATAAAATAATATTTGACTAGTATTCTGTAACTTGACACATTCTACAAGACAGTAACTACATATTCTGCTTTTCTATCACTGTGACTATTTAGGCTATTCTACTATCACATTGCATATGCTATTCTTCTTTCACAGTGACTGAATATGCTATTCCACTATGATAGTGACTGCACAGACTAGTCTACTATCACAGTGACAGAATAGGCAGTTCTATCATCACATTAATTGCATACATTATTCTACTCTCACATTTACTGCATAGGTTATTCTCTCATCACATTGACTACATGGGTTATTGTATCAAGTGACTGCTTAGGTTATTTACAATAATAGCGACTGCCTTTATTATTTTACTATCACAGTGACTGCTTAGGTCATTCTACTATCACATTGACTACATATGCTACTCTTCTTTCACAGTGACTGGATAAGATATTTCACTGTCAAAGTCATTGCAGCATAGACTATTCTACTCTGACAGTGACAGCATGGGCTATTGTATTTTTGCAGTGACAGTTTGTTTATGTAGGCAAGGGTTTTCAGCAGAATCTGGTATGTGTATTGGTACAGAAATTCCAAGACATTGAAAAAGTTAATTTAAAAACTTTTATAATACATCACCCTATTCTATTGGAAGCAGTTCATTCAGTTAAGATTCAGTAGCTTCCAATTGATATAGATCAATCTGTGCCTAGAAAATGCTTGCCCTTCCTGATTCTGCATTATTGAAAGTGCTTGCCTGCCACATGATTCAGTCTTCATCGAAGAGAACCATAAATGTTCAGTCACTTTCATTTCATGCCCAACCAGTCACAGTCAGGAGTGGTGCTAACTCACTAATAATAAAGCAAAGAAGACACACTGTATTTTTGGCTAAATAAAAAATCAAAAAGTGGTTTGTAGCAGTTCATTGCAAGAATTGCATGAAGCAGTGACATAATAATGTAGGCAAGTGGACACTTAATGATGCAACGTATGAATGATACCAGTGATGATTGACATATCTGCTTACAGTCTGACCTAAATACAAGAGAGAAAAGCACACAATAAAGATAACAAATATATTGTGGCATATATTTAACATTTATTGAAATCAAGTCTACCTCCTTCAGCTCTTTTGTAAGTCAGCGTGTAATTTGTTTATAATTTATGATATTTTCAGCAAATATAGATTATTATAAAGTGTGCCTGCAGTATCTTAGACACAGGACTTTTCCAACAGCACAATGCATAATCTTGTTATTTTTATCGATGATTTTACTTTATTATTACAGAACTGTAGATTTATTTGTTTTCCTCATTTCCTTATTCTTTTAAAATCTGGCAACTTGCATTTTCCATTGTGTATTTTTAACACTTAATAAAATTATGCAGCTGAATAATGAAGAGGTATTTATTTCATTAAAAGAAACTACCAACATGTTGCATATTCATTATCAGTATCAGTGATTCTGTATGACAGTATTTCTCTTTATTAAAGGATGGAACCCATAAGCTTATCAGGAAAAACACTCCATAAATATGAACTATCAAAGTTAATTTTATATGCAATTCTATTATATGCCCCCAAATATTTTCAAACAAAATTTCACGTCTCTTCATCAAGGAAAGTCACTCTAATTTGACTTGATACACTAGCACCATTTCAGTTTATGGGTGGGGTGGGGGGTGCAACGCCCCCATTTCCCCAGTAGTCCACAAGATAGGAGATTTTGCTCACTGCCCCCATCCTGCAACTGTCATAGTATCACTCAAAAGATCTAGTTGAGTAACAGCTATACAGGTGTTCATTTGATTATACGTGCATTTGTAGTTTACAGTTGTTCAGGTTTTTGTTTTTTGCAGTACAATCTTGGGTATATGCAACTAAAACTACCATTTATAATGTATCTTTTGATGTGAATTTAGTATTAAAACATATGAAAACTTATAACATATTTTACCACTGAATGCCAATCTATAAATAGTTTTTACTATTGAATGTCAATCTATAACATATTTTACTATTGAATGTCAGTCTATTAAATATATTTTGCTAGTAATTGTTAACCTATGACATACATTATAATATTTGTATAATAATACTGTAGGTCAACAGCAGATGATCACAATCCCAGTGCCAGTTTCATTGACAGGATCTCCACAGGTCTGTTGGATTTTTATTTTTAATGTTTTTAATACAGTTCAATTTCATTCATCCATGCCTCCTTCATCAGAGTTCTCAGATTATCCTAACTACATGTCTATCATTTGAATATGCATATTATGTATATCCAAACACCTTCGTTGCAGCTCTAGTTTATCCAATCTGATGAAAATCATATCTCACTAGATCTCCTTTGAATGGAACTGCACAAGAAAGCTTGGAATGATGCAAATGTTTAAAGCTAAACATATAAAACAGAAGTCTCGCCCAGGACTCCTATTTTGGTAAAAATAGTAGTCCCACCAAGAAAAGTTGTAGTCCCATCCCAGAAGCGGCTAAATGTCCAGATGAGAAGAACCAGTGGTTGCCAGTGGTTTAATTTTCCACCACTGACATATAGTTCTTGTTTGTCCATCAGAGTGAGACTGAATTTTGTCAGTTGAAGGAAAGGTCTTATTCCAAACACTAAGCCAGGCATCACACACATTTTTACACTTGGCTACTATTCCATCCACACCATCAGTTTTAGCAACTTTAGCACTCTTCTGAATCTTATTACAATCTTTGTCAATTTGCCATTTAACCCCAGATACTTATCTGAATTTGCAAACAACATTTTGTCTAACTCTCAAAATGTCTTGATTTTGAGGTCACACACTACTTATTTGGCTACACTTGGAAACAAACATTATAATGAAAGCTAAAGTAGTTCATTTGATGTACTCTTATATACATGTACGTCACTGGGTCTTTCTGTCTCTGAATTCAGTCATTGTAATTATCAGCACCACTCAACAGCCGGTCTGAGTCTTTGTACTTGCTGCTGAGCTATTGCGTTATGTTATTTTGATGTACTGTTATGATTACAACATCTGGGGGTCTTTCAGCCACTGAATTCTCTCATTGTAAATATCAGTACAGCTAAATGATCAGTTGATCTATTAATTTTCGCACTCTGCAGGTGGTTGAAGCAGGACTGGCAAGCCTTTGAATTTGCCACCCAGCTATTGCTTGCATGCGGAGGACTCCTGTGCAAGTGATTTTCTGTGTCCCAGATAAAAAATTGGCATCCAAATACATGTAATTAAGTGTTTCCGAGACCTCTGTAAAAAGAAAAAATGTATTAATATAAAAAATAACAAATAGTTGTCTGTTTAGGACTTAAGTTTTTAAGTTGAAATTTTTTAGGGTAACTTCTTTCAAAATTATTGATATTTGGGAATTATGATGACGCCATACAACAAATTCAGTATTTCATAAAAGATTTAAATCTTCAGTAATGCTAAGTAAAGGAGCCTTGTAGCAATTTTCAAGCAAAAGCATATGTAAAATGGTTTTACATATTTGCAGTATTATTTGAATAGTTTTAACAACATAAATAATGAGGAATTTAATTATTTCAATGAAATTCTGAATACTTTTTATATTCACCTCAAATTATACAGATTATTTTTCTTATGTCCCTGGACACTTTTTAAGGGGTCCCATGGTGGCCAAGTGGTCTAAGGCATTCACCTTTACAGATCACAGACATCTTGGTCTGTGTGGTTTCGAGTCTTGGACTCGGCTCATCCAGCATGGGTAAGTGAGAAAGCTTCCCATGGGTCACAGGTTCTTCCAGCGGCTTTCTCAAGTTTTTCCTCCACCAGATATACTGGCCACCATGTATAGCCTAATCATGTGCTGAAATCATAGTACCTCAGAACACTTCCCATGCATGATGTCCATCTTGGGGCCTCAGATTTCAAGAGATATCTCTTCACTCACCCTCAAGCTTCTGCCACCCAAGAGACTCTTTCGTGACATGTTAGAAGTAATGGGATCTGACTTGACAGTGCTGCAAGTGTAGTGGGCCACCATCATCAACATCATCACCATCATCACCATTCTTCTCCAGCCACTGGAGATGCTGACTTTACTACCTTAATCTCTAAACGACAATACTGACATTTAAGTTTCCTCATTGTTATTGGATCCTACAGTGAACTCCACCTTACAAGCTTGAACTGAAGTTTCCCACACAATACCATTGGACTTGTGTTGTCATTTCTCTACATTACCTTCTGGGTTTACAGTTCTGACATCAGGTGAAAATTGTCTCTGGAAGATTATACTTTCAGTTGCTGCCACAATTGGAATTTTTATCATTCACTGCCACAGGACTCCTCATTATTGGCGATTCCTATAGACCTGGCTTCTCAGGGTGCAACTCTACATCTGTTGCTGAACAGTGAATGAAAGAGTTAACCAACAGCCAAAAGCATCCTCCCACACAGCAGATACAAGGACCGGTTATGTGGATCAAATGTCCCTTAACCCATCCAAACATAATGAATTGGATGACATTCTCCTCACACAGATGACCTACTTCCATTTCATCTGGACTAGGCCATATACAAGGGATCATAGGGTCCAAGACCACAACATGTACATGATAAGTCACAGTATCACTTCAGGGTACTTCACAACTTTAGTCCACAGAATGACCAGGGGCATTGTTCATAACATGGTTCACTTCATAATGGAGACACAACATACTATAGCCTTAATAGCAGCTTTGAACTAACAACAGCTGGAAAAAGATGCAATGCTCTCTACCCCCATAGACCATTCAGGCCCAAGATATGCTTGTGACCTTCATCATCTATTCTCATCATTAGGATCAGGCAACATGCCACAATTCCTCTCAGTCTCAGCTACAGCGGAGGGATTTGCAAGGCAACCTGAAAGATCACAGAGATGTCCCTAGAGCATATGCCATTAAGAAACAATCCTACAACTAAGTGCAGGAGTCAGAGGGAGGTCAGTGGTTACCACCAGCATTCCATGAAACCATCCCTATGTTAATGACATACATACAGACCCCACCCTCCCATCTTTATGGCAGATCCTGGTTGGGCGAACACTAAAATCTTTCATGGCAGATTGGGGAAGGTTTAAAATGATGTTATTTGGACACAACAAGTGTCCTGGGGACTCAGTATCACGTTCAATGTACCCACTAAGCCTTTGGCCAGAGTTCTTCAGCTACAATCAAGTCATCATCAGTTGGTTCTTAGCCTAAGCACATTCAGTGAACTGTTATTTTCATTGTATGCGATGGAATGCAATGGGTCCTAAGGCCGTCAGTTGTGGAGACTACAGTCTTTTTGTCAACAAGAACAAAGCCGACCTTGTACCCTTTCAAGATTCAGACATCTAGGTCTGGAATCAGTGTTCAAATACAAAGAATGTGTCCACCAGGAACAAGAATTGTATTCATGCAATGATAGGTTCCATGCGTATTTGAATCAATCCACCCACTATACAATTCCTTTGCCATATGAGTTTTGCTCAGTGCAGCAGCAGACATCTTTTAGTCCATGGTTGCTTTATTGGGCTCCAATAACAATGATTGCAGGGTCCAAGTGGAGACCGAACCTTTGACCATTCAGCTAACTCTCACAATCTGCAACAGTATGAGGTTGCTTCTCAAAGGCATGGAAGGCACTTTGGCCTTGCATCAGTGACACCTTTGCAAGTAAAACTCCAACAATTTGGACTACCATAGGAGCTTGGCCTCCTCAAGATCATTATTGCATGTCAGCATCATCAGGATGGAAACCTATTTGAAGCTTTTCATTGGTGGCTGGAGAACCTACATGGGAATGAAGTTCTTTTTCTGTCCGAGAACTTGACAGTGGTGACTCTACTCAAGCAACAAAGCAGAAAAAGTATTCAGACCTTTGTGTTATTGTTTAAGATTTTCTAAAGTGTGCCCTTATTGACAATCCATGCTTATGTTCGACATTTACCACACTGGCTACTGTATAGTAAGACTTGTGGTTCTGCGAGAATGAATTGATACAAATGGAACTGCCCTTTCATCCCTCAGTTTTCACTCAATAGACACTCGAGGGATTGACCAATGATGGATCTGTTGGTGACAACATGGAATGGCCAAATTTCAACCTTTGTCTAACCAGTCCTGAACACTAAATGCTTGAATAATCAATGTTCTTTTTATAGATTGAAATGGCCAAATGTATACATACCTCCGACACCTGATATGGAAGGGGATACAGGAACCAGCAAATCTGCATGTCTCCTCATCCTAATTAATGTATTCAAATGGGAATATTGGAGCAACCTCATCTGTTGCAACAGAATCACCAGTATGGAGATATTTCTTCATCTGAATTCAGAAACCACGATGGCTGATGTTTCACCCTAACCCAGAGTTACTGAACCTGTACAATTGGGATCCTGAGTGCCTTTAAGAACAAACAGTTTGCAAGTGGTGGAGTCTCCTCAAGTGAGATTGCTGTTCATTTTAGAGAATTTATGAAGGCAATGGAATATAATCTCAGCAGGTGCACAAAGCACTTTATACCACTGTAGGCACCCATGCCTCAATAGCTAACTCCTTATGACTCCTTGATAAAAAACAGCATCAATCATAGTTAAACCTACCATTCTATGATCACTGGTATACTGTGCTATCATGGAAGAGAGGATTTCAAACAAACCAAAGACCTGCCTGATCTTCTTTTCATTTGGATTCCAACTGGCCAGTGGCATATGACCCTTGCTGAAGTGGAAGTTATCATGAGTATTAACGTGGCGGAACAAGACACCATTTGAACTGCTCTCAGAGCTGCTTTCATTTTTAAGAAAAGGATTCCTGTCTATTCGGGACACTTCTTCTTCAAGGTCATCAGCAGGATCCAGTACAAGCTCTGAAGTGTTCTTTCAGGAATATTGAGCTGTTGCAGCTAGGGAGATCATGTCTCATTTTACCTTCAAGATGAGAATCATGTTTTTCCTGTCCCCTGGCAAGGTCAGATTATATTAGTTACATTATTCCTGTCCCCTGGTGAGGTCAGATTGTATTAGCTACATTATTCATGTCATCTAGTGAGGTCAGATTATATTAGTCACATATAACCATATATAAACACTTTCTTGGCATAAACAGGCATTAAGTTAAGGATCTTGGGTCTGTCCTTACCCCATAGGCACTGCTTCTGTGTCAAAACTTGAAAACCTTTAAGATCCCCACCCATGACCATATGTACACTTTCTCAGAATAGCGTATATGAAATAATTGACATGAAAGTGGAAACTGGGAGACATCTTTGAAATCAGGTGTTCATTGTGACAGCTATTCTTGTATGTGGACATAACATGAAAACAATTAAGATTATATTCACTCAGAGACCTTTTGTAACTTGCATTTCTCTCTTCAGATATTATAGCAAGTACATGCAGGCCAAGAGTTACTCAAGTATAGTGAACTTAATTTGTCCTAAAACAGATTATTAAACATACTGATTTATTAAACCAGGTATATCTTGGCTACTGTAACATTTTATAACACCTTTCTGGTCATCTGTACTCGTCCAAAAAACAATTTTTTTGTTTCCCCATACATCTGCACACAGTTGGTTGTAACAGATAGTGATACTTGGTAATGTAAATTTTTCACTTGATTCCTAGGACTTCATGGCAGTTTAGAAAGATTGAAAGTATTCATATCTTATTTCTGCTGCTTACAGCCTCGCTGTATAATTTTGAAAAGTTGATGAAAGGTATCTCTGCTTTCCAGGAACTTCGATTATCATTGAGTATCACATTTCTTTTGGTTTTTAATTTCATACAAAATTTTAGGCAAGGAATACGACTCTTGGGTAGCACAATTTGTACTTCTCCCAGACAAGTAATTTTATTTTCAACATTGAAAATCCATTATTCTGAGTCCTTAATGTTGATCTCCATTTTAACAAGAGTTAGGTTAATATTTGCTAAAGACATCTTTGTCTCATTATAATCTCACCATCAACTTTAATAAACACTCTATGTGCACTTCTTTTTTATCCAACCCATTTTTTCACTTGAATGTACAATCAAGTTAAATAATGTAAATATAGCCACAAGTGCTGCACACGTGAAATGATCAGATGCCATGTAGCACAAATATACCAATTATTCATCTGTTCTTCGCACGGTCATCCATCCATCTAGGCATCTATTTAAATTAAGTGTAAAGGAGACAAAGCAGTTCTTGATGAAGGGAAAGGAGTAACAGAGACTTGGGTGGGGGTAATAGTCAGGTTTTTTATTTTATGCATTAAATGGAAATGCACACTGGATTGGTTTTAATTTTGCATACTATTTTTGTATTTTTTGCTCTTGTGTTATTGTAATGTTATATAATTTTGGATGATTAAATGCAGGAATGCTTAGAAAAGATTTTTCTGTCTTGTGTATACACTTAAAGATGACATTTTTACAAACATTTTAGTCACCTTAAAACCTTTAAAATTATTGTCCTTTTCAAATAATAATATTTGTTACAGAGTGTTCATTAAGCTTATTTTTATGCAGAAACTTAATGTTTTGATGAATTTACTTGTTGCATTTTGGTGACAGGCAAATTAATAACATGAAAATTAGAAAAGAAAAAACATGCATCAGGAATGATAAACTTCATTGGAAATGTTTCATTACAGTTCATCAGGTGTGTATTCTTTACCTAAGTTGGAAATTATCACTCACATCTTAGGTGAAATACCTGAAATTTTAAATAATGATGTAAATAATCTTACTGGCTTCCCGTGTAAATCAAATATTTCACACTAAGGCTGTTTAGATTATATACCATCTGTACTTGCTTGTAAGTCGAGTCCAACTGCAAACTGCACACACCAAGATCTGCCATTGCATAATGCATTTGAGTGATCAGTAGAACAAACAACATTGACCCAGATCTGCAGGCACATCATGCTACAGCAGTTCAGGATCTTTGTTGTTTGCAGTTTGACTTGACTTATCAGCAGAAAAATACAGTACTTTACACTCGTTGGTAACATATAGATCAGGGGCTGGCAACCTATTTTACATGGCATGCCACTTTTTTGGGATTAATTACAAAATGAACAAGAGTGTGCCACCAGTAAAAGAGTAACACTGTTAAAATCAAGAGTTTTGGCTGCCCTTCACATGCCACACAGAACCTCTTGATGTATGGCATGCATGCTGTAGGTTGCCAACCCCTAATATAGATCTATACTATTGATTGTATTCCCAAGAAACTCATGTTATATTCTGAAATTATTTTCTTGTTAAAATGCAAAAGAGATTGAACTTGTATTTAGATGGTGGTATTTCACTGAAGATTATATGGAACTTCTTGGACAGATTCTCAGTTCAGTGTACTTTGCAAAATGAGTAACACCATTGACCATTTTTTAAATTTTTGTTTAGATGAGTATTTTCTAGGGTGATGATTATGAAGCGCTTGAAAAAGATGTATAGAACAAGTTTTCATTGTTGTTTGACTCCAGATGTGCTTAGTGAGAATTTTACCATCTGTAACTTGTTAAAATCTTTGTCAAATGCTAGAATCATTTACCAAAAATTGTTATCACTGGATCTTGACTTTGTTACTATAACTTTTTAAGTCAGATGTATATATGGTTCTCATTGTGTATGGGTATTTTGCTTTTTTTACAGGTTTTATTCACATCTGCCACAGAACAGGCACTAATTTCTGATATGTCACAGCCGTCCACAACCAAAAAAAACAAGAAGTCATAGCAGACTGAGACACAGAACACGTGTGTTCCAGGAAGATTCAACAAGAAACTGAGGAAACCAGTCCATTTCGATAATTTACTTCAACAAAATGCTAATTAGTAGCATTTTTAGAAGAAGAAATCATGGAACTGTAATTCCTTTATTATAAATGCCTTCATGATATGGGGAAGGCATGGTGTGCAGCTGTGCATTATTGTGACAAGTACTGTAGAAACTGATAATGGCAGTAGACACCAAGGTCATACCAGATGTCCCTTAATCAGCATGGTCTGTGCTTTGGTACAAGTTAAATAAACATATTTTATGTTTAAAAAAAAGAGGTTACTTTTATAAGAAGATGGTGCTAAAAGGAGCATTAAATGAAATTCTCAATTTTTTGATGAATTATAGTTACATGATATAACTCTGTGCATGCCTTAAAATGGATCATGCCAAAAATAAAACTTAAAATGGTACTTACTTTGGACTATTTTAGGTGATTGATGGAATTTTTGCATGTGTGCTACTGTGTTTTTAACTTAACGAATGCTCAAAAAAAAATAACAGTAAACCTTATATTTAAATATTCCCTTGTGTGACTTCTTGAAGATTAAGAAATTTTACTCAGAATTATAGCAGTGGTACCCAGAATTGGAGTCCTGTTATTGTTGTAATTGTTTACTTTACATCCACACAAAGGCATTGTCTGGTACCATATCAGTTTATTTCCATTAATATCAGGAATGGGTGAGGGCTGTTTCATTAAAACATACATGGGACCCAGGGAAGGCACTTTTAAAGTGGGGTACTCACCCATAGATGCAGTTTAGAAATTTCTTATCATTTTAATATGAACTCCATAAAATCAAAGTACCCTGGCATATATTTGTGAAAAACTGCCTTCCCTGGGTACCATGTATGTTTAAATGGAACAGCCCTGAAGTAAATGTTGGAGTAACAGACAAGCCAGGAAATGAATCAATTAAGCATCAAATGTGCCATCAACTGGATTCTTTACTAAATTAACTAGTTTTGTATACAGTGTTATATTTTAATATTCGCTTTTGTTTCTTCCTTGATTCATAAGAAATGAAGGATGAGTGTATTGCCATTTAATTATACTTCTCATTTGAAGAAAAAAATTCATTCTTCAGGCACAGATGTAAATAAAATATTTGTTATGTGTCACAAAGTTTCTGTGAGAGAATTATTTTGTAGAAATGTATAGAATTACATAATAGTAATGCATTGATATGGTTGCATATTTTTGTGGTACTTAATTTATTTAGTTTGTATTGCATGATGTATCTGGTCTAGTACATAATGTACATGTCATTGATTTTGTGCTGTTCTTTTAAACATGAGCTTTTAAAAATATCTACTTTTTAATTATAGCAGATTTAGGATTTACAAGACATTATAACAATTTGTTTGTTATGAAAAGGTTTTGAAGTTTTCTGCATTTGCCTTTTTTTTTTTAAAATTCAAAATGGGGTGTTTTATGCTTCTATAAATACATTGAGGGATATGGCATCTGTATGGAATCATCTGATAGTCCTTTCTTTTGCAAGTAATTTGATCTTATTTCCAATACTGACACAGTACTTGACAGTGGATTAGGCCTGACAAAACTTGGTCATCAGCTTTTTGAAAAACAACACGACATCCATATCACAATGACACTGATGTCAGTCAGCATATTTCTGCAGCATAATTTATCACTGATTTCAGTAAGCATAATTTATCACTGATGTCAGTAAGCATAATTTATCACTGATGTCAGTAAGCATTATTTATCACACTCATACATGCAACTGCTTGATTTGAGGTAGCGTATATTAATTTTCATTTGAAACTGATTTTTATTTCCCACATGTTTGTAATATTGGGAAATACAGTTCTCATTATGTCTGCCTGTCAGTCTGTCCATAAATTATTTTTCGTTTCCAGCAGCATATCTCTCAGATAATTTTAAGGTATTTCAACCAAAATTGGTAAAAGTCAAGCAAGTTGATCAGATGTGCCTTTTGCGTATGTGCAAACCATTATGATAATGGCATACATGGATCAAAATAAATTTAAAAAAAAAGCAGTACAGAATCTGTATTTGTTCTTTTTTAAACCCATTTACTTATAAGAAAATTCTAGAAAAGAAGGCTCCCACATAATGCTTGCATATTTGAAAGAATACACTTTATATACATTCAGTTTCCTTGTGACCTGTTTATAGCAACTGTATATTGTTACGACCGTGTAGTTTAATTACATGTATGTTAAAATTTGAATTCTTTTTAATTCATTTTTATATCATTAAATATAATTATTATTGTGATGATGATTAAGTTCAGAGGGTCTGATATTTTGATAGAAACATCGTGTTTATTTAGAACGTAAATGTGACTCGCGTAAGCATGATTTTTGCATGTCAGTTTGTTGTTTCAAGTAAACAGTTGCCAAAAGCTATGTAAATGATTGGTTGTGACCACGGTCATTTCTAATAATACTTGTTGACATTCTATACTGCGATGGCGAGATTTCGTAATCGTCATGTGTTTTTCGTGCGTGTACATGGAATGATGTTTTAGTTCGCTTTAAATACTCAGGTACCTGCAAAATAGTCTAGAGTTATATTTTAACACCTTAGAGAGTCACATTGTAACATCTTATAGAGTTTCTAATACCTTGAGAAGAAGGTATTCTTTTGTGCTGGAAAGAGTCGTTCATTTGTACGTCTGTAGAACGACTGTAGAACAACATGTGTTTTGTTACTGATGATAGCTGCACTTCATCTGTCTTCTAAATAATAATTATTTTCCCTGGAGAACTATACAGCTGGCTTTGGACAAAGACAGTGAAATTAATTCTAAATTGGTACAGAACAGTACAAATTGTGATTCACAGTGAAAATTCTGGACATTTGTGTAAAACCTTCGTCTGACGTCATCATCCGCCATCTTGGAACGGAATTGAGATTCAGACTACTTCAATTAGAACTGTTTGTTCACAGGACTTATATGTTTTTGACAATTTTAAGACAAATGTTTGGATTTTCTTCACAAATCGTAAGTCCTATTTCATATTTTCACCTTTTCACCGTGTTTTCTAGGGAAATAAATTATTTTTGTTAAAACTTACAAAGCTTGTTGTCATCACTCTTTTCTTTATGTTACTTTAAACGAGCCGATACGTAACATAAAGAAAACTGGGGGCTCGTCAGGGATATATGAAACTGGCTGATATATAAATTTGGCTGATTTCTGAATTTAGCTAAAACTTGAAATTTAATTTCCCCTAGTTCAAATCCCATTTTGCTTGAAATCTTAGTGAAAACAACAGGCTTTCTTTCACAATGTCAAAAGTGAAGAGTTTTCTTTCTAGTCCAACTCAAGAGCAGTTGGATAGTTTGAAAAAGGATGAGTTGCTTGAACTTGCCAGAAAGTACGATCTTTCTGAAGCAAAAGCTTCCTTGACAAAACAAGAAATCAAAAATATTTTAATTCAGCATTTGGTAGGGAAGGGTATTTTTGACAAAAGTGTTTTGGCATCTGTCAGTAAGTCTATGACAGACTCTGACATTAAGATAGTGGAACTAAAAATGAAATTCAAGATGGAAGTAGAGTTGAGGAAGCTCGAGTTTCAGAGAGAAAAAGAAAAAAGAACAAATTACAATTTGAAGAAAAGGAGAAAGATAGACAGGAAAGAGAGAGGGAGAAATAAAGACAAATAGAAGAAAGGGAGAAAGAAAGACAAATAGAAGAAAGGGAAAAAGAAAGGCAAATAGAATTACAAAAAGAACAAATGAAATTACAATCTGAAAAGGAGGAGAAAGATAGGAAAGAGAGAGGAAGAAAGAAAGACAGATAGAAGAAAGGGAGAGAGACAGACAGATGCAAAAAGAGAAGGATGAAAAAGAATTTCAAATTAAAATAAAAGAATTGGATCTGGCAAGTGACAGGCACAATTCCACTTCTCGTGCAAATTCAGATTTTAACATTTTAGGAAATATCAAGTTAGTTCCCCTTTTAAGGAAAAGGAAGTAGACAAATATTTTATTCTTTTTGAAAAAGTTGCTGAGAATTCAAAATGGCCAAGGGAGTATTGGACTCAATTATTGCAGAGTGTACTTTATGGCAAGGCCAGAGATATCTATATATCTCTGTCAGTACGACGAAGTTCTGACTATGATTTGGTTAATGAATGCATTTTGAAGGGTTACGAGTTAATCCCGGAGGCTTATCGGCAAAAGTTTAGAAACTATAAAAAAGAAACTAGACATATTTATGTTGAATTTGCTAGAGAAAAAGAACAGTTGTTCAAGAGATGGTGCTTGTCTGAGAAAATTGAACATGATTATGAAAGACTCGAACAACTGGTATTACTTGAAGAGTTCAAAAACTGTATTCCTAGTGATGTCAAAAATTACATTGAAGATCATGAGGTCAAAACCTTGGAAAATGCTGCTCTTGCTGCTTATAAGTATTCCTTAACTCATAAAGCTCCTGCGGTAAGCAAATCTTTCACTCAGCAGTCTACTGATAGAAAGGTGTTTCAATCAAATACATCTCCTAGTAAAACTCAATCTGGCACAAATTCTAAAAATCAAGCTTCTGACAGACTTGATTCAAAATCCTTGTCTATTCCTATGTGTACCTATTGCAAGAAAAAAGGAAACGTCATTTCTGATCGCTTCAAATTGAAATATAGGCATCAGAATCAAGATAGACCTATCCCAAATGCTCTTATTTCTAAGAGGTCAAGGTCATGGTCATGTATCGAAAACAATACATTTGTTGGGTTGAAAAACCCCCGTCAGATTTTATTGTGGAGAATTTTGAACCATTTGTGTCGAAGGGTTCTATATCACTGTTGGGTGATTTGGCCAATCCTATCCTTATTAAGATTTAAGGGATACAGGAGCTTCTCAGTCTTTTAGTTTCAGGTATTTTGCCTTCTTCTGAGAAGACCTGTTCTAATGAGAGTGTTCTCATTCAGGGAGTAGAGTGCGGCTTTGTTAATGTTCCTCTCCATTCTGTTAATTTGTCATCAGACTTAGTTTCAGGACCTGTGACAGTCGGTGTAGTGTCTACTTTACCCGTTGAGGGCATTCATTTGTTGCTAGGCAATGACTTAGCTGGAGACAAGGTTGTGGTTAATCCACTTGTAACTGACAAGCCTTCTTTGGATCAGAAAGTTGATCCTATTGAAAAAGAAATCCCTGATTTATATTCAGCTTGTTCAGTTACCAGAGCTTTGGCAAAGAAAGCTCTTGAGAATGATTTTGATAAGGAAGACATTCCTTTAGCTGACACATGTGTTGGTCAGGCTTTTGATGAGGTCACTTTCACTTCTAATTTGGATCATTCAAAAGGTATTGATCATAGTGATCCTCTTTTAAATACTCATTCTCTTTTATCTGATCAGGGTGACAAACGACAATCACTTGTCGTCGAACAGGAGAAAGATCCTGAGATCTCCTGTTTGTTTCAGAGGGCCATTAGTGAAACTGAAGCAACTGAAGTACCTGTCTGTTATTTCATTAAAAATGGAGTTCTTATGAGAAAATGGAGACCTCCCGAGGTACCTGCTAGTGACGAATGGTCAGTAAAATATCAGATTGTGGTTCTGAAACCTTACAGACAGGAAATACTTAGTTTGGCCCCTGAAACTCCTCTGGCTGGTCATTTAGGGATAAATAAAACGTATCACAAGATCTTAACTCATTTTTATTGGCCAAAGATCAAAAGTGATGTGTGCAAGTTTTGTAGATCTTGTCATACTTGTCAAATTGTAGGAAAACCAAATCAAAAGATACCTAGGGCTCATCTGCAACCAATTCCTGCATTTGACGAACCATTCAGTAGAGTTAAGGTAGATTGTGTTGGTCCCTTACCAAAGACCAAGTCAGGTAACCAAAATTTGTTGACCATCAAGTTTGCGTCAACATGTTTCCGAGAGGCAATTCCTTTGAGGAATTTTACTCAATTTGGCCTTCTCAAATTTGTTCAATCTGGTCAAAGGTCACATTTCAAGTCTGGTATGTTCCAGCTTATTATGCTTGAATTTGGCATTCAGCAATTCAAGTCAAAAGTGAAACTATGGTTTCACCAAACTTTACTTGAGAGAATTTTTGAGTCCTGTAATGGAGTCCATTCTCTCTTGCTCATTCTTCAGACTTTTCTTCAAAGAAGATTTTATGGCCCTTACAAAGTAAAGAAGAAAATGAATGAGTTAAATTATAATAATAGTACTCAGGTCTAAATAAATTAATGGAGTATTCTATATTGAAAGAATAGCCAAGTAAATTATGCAATTAATTTAGTTGTACCTGTCCCACCAACTGAGGATTTGAATGAAGGAATTCATTCAGATTCAACTGATCTTGGAACAACAAATCTTCGGAATTCGGAAATGATGGAAAATCTAGACGAGAAACTTTCTCATTTACAAAAACAAGAAAAAGTGAACTTAAACAATTATTGTCTGAATATGAGCACTTGTTTCCAGATGTGCCTACAAGGACAAACAAAATGTTTCACGACGTTGAAATAGTAGATTCAAAACCCATGAAACAACACCCATACAGGATGAACCCTCTCAAACAGGAATACTTGAAAAAGGAGATTCAGTATTTACTGGAAAATGATTTTATAGAGCCCAGTAAGAGTGATTGGAGTTCACTGTGCATTCTTGTTCCGAAACCGGATAAAACTTTTCAAATGTGTACGGATTATAGGAAAGTGAACAGTGTGACAAAAACCGATTCATTCCCATTTCCAAGAATCGATGACTGTATTGACAAAATTGGAAATGCCAAATATGTCACTAAATTTTACCTTCTGAAAGGATTTTGGCAAATTCCACTAACAGAAAGAGCAAAAGAAATTTCGGTATTTGTAACTCCAGATGGACTCTACCAGTATAAAGTAATGCCATTTGGGATGAAGGGTTCTCCAAGTACTTTTCAACGCCTTATGAATATGATTACTTCTGGTCTAGACAATTGTGATGCCTATATTGATGATGTCATCATCTACAACAACACCTGGAAAGAACATCTAGCCACGATTCGGAAGTTCTTCGACAGACTCACGGATGCAAATTTGACTATTAATTTATCTAAAAGTGAGTTCTGCCGTGCTTGTGTTACTTTTCTAGAACATATTATGGGACATGGTCAGATTAAACCTATAGATGCTAACGTCAAGGCTATTTCTGAATTTTCTGTGCCTGTCAGTAAAAAACAGCTGATGCGATTTTTGGGTATGGCCAGGTACTATCGCAAATTTTGTTCTAATTTTTCTGATATTGTTGAACCTCTGACAAACTTGTTGAGAAAGAAAAACAAGTTTCTTTGGACTGAAAAATGTCAAGAGGCTTTCGATAGATTAAAGGCCATACTTAAAAGTGCACCAGTTTTAACAGCTCCAGATTTCAGTCAACCATTCAAACTATCTGTGGATGCAAGTGATGTTGGGGTTGGAGCAGTTTTGCTTCAAGATGACAAAAATGGTGTTGAACACCCAGTGTGTTACTTCTCTAAGAAATTAAATAAACACCAAAGAAACTACTCAACAATCGAGAAGGAATGCTTGGCTTTAATGCTAGCATTACAGCATTTTGAAGTTTATGTTAGCTCGGCTCCTTCTCCGGTTGTTGTGTTTAGTGATCACAACCCCCTTACTTTCATCAGCAGAATGAAAAATAAAAATCAAAGACTGCTGAGATGGAGTTTATTTTTGCAAGAGTACAATCTTGACATCAAGCACATTAAAGGAAAAGATAATTTAATTGCAGATGCACTTTCCCGTGTATAGAAATGTCATTTTCATATACACCTTTCTGTAGACTCATAAGAGTTCTTCTTATGTAATTTTATTTTACCTCGTGTATAATTTACATCTGGTAAAAAAGAAAGCTTTATTACATAAATCTTTCTTTTTCTTTATGGGGGAAAGTGTTACGACCCTGTAGTCAAATTACATATGTGTTAAAATTTAAATTCTTCTAATTTGTTATCATTTTTATTTTTTTGTACCACTAAATGTTATTGTTATTATTATTATTATTATTATTATTATTATTATTATTATTATTATTATTATTATTGTGATGATTATGTTAGCAAGGTCCAATAGTTTGTTAGAAACATTATATTTATTTAAAACGTAAATGCGACTCGTGTAAGCACGATTTTTGCATGACGGTTTTTCGTATCAAGTAAACAGTGAGAAAGAGCTATGTAAATGATTGGCTGTGACCACGTTATTTTAAAATAATACTTGTTTACGCATTGTAGTGATTTCGAAATCACACGTGTCCTTCATGCGTGTGTACATGTAATGACGCATTAGCTTGTTTTAAATGCTCAGTTACCTGTAAGAAATTTTGGGGGTCAGAGTCGTAATCGTAGTCAGTCGTGGTTCAGAGTCACATCATAACATCTTACAGAGTTTATAATACCTTAAGAAAGATATTTCTGTGCTGGAAAGAGTTGCGCATTCGTACGAGGAACAACATGTGTGTTGTTAGTGGTGGTAGCTGTATTTCATCTGCTTTCTAAATAGTTACTTTCCCTGGAGAACAACACTAGTGGCTTTGGACAAAGACATTTGATGAAATTACTTCTAAATCGGAACAGAACAATACAAATTGTGCTTTACAGTGAAAATTCTGGACATTTTGTGTTAGCCTTCGTCTGACGTCATCATCCGCCATCTTGGATCGGAACTGAGATTCAGACTGTATCAATTTAGAACTGTTTATTCAAAGGACTTATGGTTTTATTTACAAATTTAGAACATATTTTTGGATCTTCTTCGTAAATCGTAAGTCTTGTTTTACATATTTACCTTCTCTCCATGTTTTCTAAGGAAATAAATTATTTTTGTTAAAATTTACAAAGCTTGTTGTCTTCACTCTTTCTTTGTGTTACTTTGAACGAGCCGATACGTAACATAAAGAAATTGGGGGCTCGTCCGGGATTGGATCTATGAATAAGGCTGATATATGAAATTGGCTAAAAATTGAAATTTAAATTCCCTAGTTCATTTTATTTGAAATTTTAGTGAAAACAACAGGCTTTAAGAATGTCAAAAGTCGAGAGTTTTCTTTCTAGGCCAACTCAACAACAGTTGGATAGTCTGAAGAAGGATGAGTTGCTTGAACTTGCCAGAAAGTACGATCTTTCTGAAGCTAAAGCTTCCTTGACAAAGCAAGAAATCAAAAAAATTTTAATTCAATTTTGGTAGGACAGAATGTTTTTGACCAAAGTGTTTTGACGTCTGTCAGTAAGTCCATGACAGACTCTGACAGTAAGAAATTAGAACTAAAAATAAAAAAAATGGAAATAGAGTTAAGGAAGCTCGAGCTTCAGAATCAAAAAGAACAAATGAGATTACAATCTGAAAAGGAGGAGAAAGATAGACAGAAAAGAGAGAGGGAGAAAGAAAGGCAAATAGAATTACAAAAGGAACAAATACAAATAGAAGAAAGGGAAAAAGAAAGACAAATAGAAGAAAGGGAAAAACAAAGACAAATAGAAGAAAGGGAAAAAGAAAGGCAAATGGAATTACAAAAGGAACAAATGCAATTTGAAGAGAGGGAGAGAGAGAGACAGATGCAAATTAAAATGAAAGAATTGGATCTGGCAAGTGACAGGCACGATTCCATTTCCCGTGCAAATTCAAATTTTAACATTTTAGGAAATATCAAGTTGGTTCCCCTTTTTAGTGAAAAGGAAGTAGACAAATATTTTATTCATTTTAAAAAAGTCGCTGAGAATTCGAAATGGCCAAGAGAGTATTGGGCTCAATTATTGCAGAGCGTACTTTATGGCAAGGCCAGAGAGATCTATATATCTCTGTCAGTACAACAAAGTTCTGATTACGATTTGGTTAAGGAATGCATTTTGAGGGGTTATGAATTAGTCCCTGAGGCTTATCGGCAAAAGTTCAGAAACTATAGGAAAGATGCTAGACAAACTTATGTTGAATTTGCTAGAGAAAAAGAACAGTTATTCAAGAGATGGTGCTTAGCCAAGAAAATTGAACATGATTTTGAAAGTCTTGAACAATTGGTATTACTTGAAGAGTTCAAGAACTGTGTCCATAGTGACATTAAGAATCATCTTGAAGAGCATAAGTTTGAAACCTTGGAAAATGCTGCTCTTGCTGCTGATAAGTATTCCTTAACTCATAAAGTTCCTGCCGTAAGCAAATCTTTCACTCAGCAGTCCACTAATAGAAAGGTGTTTCAACCAAATACGACTCTCAGTAAAACTCAATCTGGCACAAGTTTTAAAAATCAAGCCTCTGAGAGACTTGATTCAAAATCCTTGTCTCTACCTACGTGTACCTATTGTAGGAAAAAAGGACACGTCATTTCTGATTGCTTCAAATTGAAATATAGGCATCAGAATCAAGATAGACCTATTCCAAACGCTCTTATTTCTAAGAGGTCAAGGTCACGGTCATGTATTGAAAACAATACATTTGTTGGGTTTGAAAAACCTCAGTCTGATTGTGTTGTGGAGAATTTTGAACCATTCATGTCGAAGGGTTCTGTATCACTCTTGGGTGATTTGGCCAATCCTATCCCTATTAAAATTTTGAGGGATACAGGAGCTTCTCAGAGTCTTTTTGTTTCAGGTATTTTGCCTTCTTCTGAGAAGACCTGTTCTAATGAGAATGTTCTCATTCAGAGAGTAGAGTGCGGCTTTGTTAATGTTCCTCTCCATTCTGTTAATTTGTCATCAGACTTAGTTTCAGGACCTGTGTCAGTCGGTGTAGTGTTTACTTTACCCGTTGAGGGTATTCATTTGTTGCTAGGCAATGACTTAGCTGGAGACAAGGTTGTGGTTAATCCACTTGTAACTGACAAGCCTTCTTTGGATCAGAAAGATGACCCTGTGAAAAAGAAATCCCTGATTTATTCCCAGCTTGTGCAGTTACCAGAGCTATGGCAAAGAAATCTCTTGAGAATGATTTTGATAAGGAATGTATTCCTTTAGCTGACACATGTATTGGTCAGGCTTTTGATGAGGTCACTTTCACTTCTAATTTGGATCAGTCAAAAGGTATTGATCATAGTGATCCTCTTTTGAATACTCATTCTCTTTTATCTGATCAGGGTGATAAACGACAATCACTTGTCGTCGAACAGGAGAAGGATCCTGAGATCTCCTGTTTGTTTCAGCGGGCCGTTAGTGAAAAAGAAGCAACTGAAGTACCTGTCTGTTACTTCATTAAAAATGGAGTTCTTATGAGAAAATGGAGACCTCTCGAAGTACCTGCTAGTGACGAATGGTCAGTAAAATATCAGATTGTGGTTCCGAAACCTTACAGACAGGAGATACTTAGTTTGGCCCATGAAACTCCTATGGCTGGTCATTTAGGGATAAATAAAACGTATCACAAGATCTTGACTCACTTCTATTGGCCAAAAATCAAAAGTGATGTATGCAAGTTTTGTAGATCTTGTCATACTTGTCAAATGGTAGGAAAACCAAATCAAAAGATACCTAAAGCTCATCTGCAACCAATTCCTGCCTTTGACGAACCATTCAGTAGAATCATGGTAGATTGTGTTAGTCCCTTACCAAAGACCAAGTCAGGTAACCAAAATTTGTTGACCATCAAGTTTGCGTCAACAAGTTTTCCAAAGGCAATTCCGTTGTGGAATTTTGCTCAATTTGGCCTTCCCAAATTTGTTCAATTTGGTCAAAGGTCAGATTTCAAGTCTGGTATGTTCCAGCTTGTTACACTTGAATTTTGCATTCAGCAGTTCAAGTCAAAGTGAAGCTATGGTTTCACCAAAGTGTACTAGAGAGAATTTTTGAGTCCCGTAATAAAGTCCATTCTCTCTTGCTCATTCTGCAGAATTTTCTTCAAGTTAGATTTTATGGCCCTTACAAAGTAAAGAAGAAAATGAATGAGTTAAATTCTAATATTAGTACTCAAGTCTACGTAAATTAATGGAGTACTACTATTTTCAAAGGAATAGCCAAGTAAATCAGGCAATTAATTTAGTTGTACCTGTCCCACCAACTGAGGATTTGAATGAAGGAGTTCAGTTGGATTCTACTAATCTTGGAACAACAAGTCTTCGGAATTCGGAGGTTATGGAAAATCTAGACCAGAAACTTTCTCATTTACAAAATCAAGAAAAAAGCGAACTTAAACAATTATTGTCTGAATATGAACACTTGTTTCCAGACATACCTACAAGGACAAACAAAATTTTTCACGACGTTGAAATAGTAGATTCGAAACCCATGAAACAACACCCATACAGGATGAATCCTTTTAAACAGGAGTACATGAAAAAAGAGATTCTGTATTTACTGGAAAATGATTTAATAGAGCCAAGTAAGAGTGATTGGAGTTCACCGTGCATTCTTGTTCCAAAACCGGATAAAACTTTCCGAATGTGTACGGATTATAGGAAGGTGAATAGTGTGACAAAAACAGACTCATTTCCATTGCCAAGAATCGACGATTGTATCGACAAAATTGGAAATGCCAAATACGTCACTAAATTCGACCTTCTGAAGGGTTTTTGACAAATTCCACTAACGGAAAGAGCAAAAGAAATTTCGGCATTTGTGACTCCAGATGGACTCTACCAGTATAAAGTAATACCATTTGGGATGAAGGGTTCTCCAAGTACTTTTCAACGCCTTATGAATATGATTACTTCTGGTCTAGACAATTGTGATGCCTATATTGATGATGTCATCATCTACAACAACACCTGGAAAGAACATCTAGCCACGATTCGGAAGTTCTTCGACAGACTCACGGATGCAAATTTGACTATTAATTTACCTAAAAGTGAGTTCTGCCGTGCGTGTGTTACTTTTCTAGGACATATTGTGGGACATGGTCAAATTAAACCTATAGATGCTAAGGTCAAGGCTATTTCTGAATTTCCTGTGCCTGTAAGTAAAAGACAGCTGATGCGAATTTTGGGTATGGCCAGGTACTATCGCAAATTTTGTTCTAATTTTTCTGATATTGTTGAACCTCTGACAAACTTGTTGAGAAAGAAAAACAAGTTTCTTTGGACTGAAAAATGTCAAGAGTCTTTCGATAGATTAAAGGCCATACTTGAAAGTGCACCAGTTTTAACAGCTCCAGATTTCAGTCAACCATTCAAACTATCTGTGGATGCAAGTGATGTTGGGGTTGGAGCAGTTTTGCTTCAAGATGACAAAAATGGTGTTGAACACCCAGTGTGTTATTTGTCTAAGAAAGTAAATAAACACCAAAGAAACTACTTAACAATCGAGAAGGAATGCTTGGCTTTAATGCTAGCATTACAGCATTTTGAAGTTTGTTAGCTCGGCTCCTTCTCCGGTTGTTGTGTTTAGTGATCACAACCCCCTTACTTTCATCAGCAGAATGAAAAATAAAAATCAAAGACTGTTGAGATGGAGTTTATTTTTGCAAGAGTACAATCTTGACATCAGGCACATTAAAGGAAAAGATAATTTAATTGCAGATGCACTTTCCCGTGTATAGAAATGTCATTTTCATATACACCTTTCTGTAGATTCATAAGAGTTCTTCTTATGTAAATGTTTTTTTTACCTCATGTATAATTTACATCTGGTAAAAAAGAAAGCTTTATTACATAAATCTTTCTTTTTTCTTTATGGGGGAAAGTGTTACGACCCTGTAGTCAAATTACATATGTGTTAAAATTTAAATTCTTCTAATTTGTTTCATTTTTATTTTTTTATACCACTAAATGTTATTATTATTATTATTATGGTGATGATTATGTTAGCAAGGTCTAATAGTTTGTTAGAAACATCATATTTATTTAAAACGTAAATGCGACTCGTGTAAGCACGATTTTTGCATGACGGTTTCTCGTATCAAGTAAACAGTGAGAAAGAGCTATGTAAATGATTGGCTGTGACCACGTTATTTCAAAATAATACTTGTTTACGCATTGTAGTGATTTCGAAATCACACGTGTCCTTCATGCGTGTGTACATGTAATGACGCATTAGCTTGTTTTAAATGCTCAGTTACCTGTAAGAAATTTTGGGGGTCAGAGTCGTAATCGTAGTCAGTCGTGGTTCAGAGTCACATCATAACATCTTACAGAGTTTATAATACCTTAAGAAAGATATTTCTGTGCTGGAAAGAGTTGCGCATTCGTACAAGGAACAATATGTGTGTTGTTAGTGGTGGTAGCTGTATTTCATCTGCTTTCTAAATAATTACTTTCCCTGAAGAACAACACTAGTGGCTTTGGACAAAGACATTTGATGAAATTACTTCTAAATCGGAACAGAACAATACAAATTGTGCTTTACAGTGAAAATTCTGGACATTTTGTGTTAGCCTTCGTCTGACGTCATCATCCGCCATCTTGGATCGGAACTGAGATTCAGACTGTATCAATTTAGAACTGTTTATTCAAAGGACTTATGGTTTTATTTACAAATTTAGAACATATTTTTGGATCTTCTTCGTAAATCGTAAGTCTTGTTTCACATATTTACCTTCTCTCCATGTTTTCTAAGGAAATAAATTATTTTTGTTAAAATTTACAAAGCTTGTTGTCTTCACTCTTTCTTTGTGTTACTTTGAACGAGCCGATACGTAACACTAAGTTGTTTAAACACAACATCTTAATTATTTCAAAGAACGGTTACCGCTCCGGGGCCTAATGGTTAGAGCGTCCTCCTCGGATGCGAGAGATCGAGGGTTCGAATCCCGGCCGAGTCATATCAAAGACTTATAAAGATGGTACTAACATCTGCGTCGCCTGACGCTAAACATTAAGAAGTTAGTGTTAGGAATGGTCGGCCTGGTGTCAGGATAATGTGATTAGGTGGGACATCATGCTACATGTCTGCGGCATGATGCCCCAGATGATATCGTAGCGATATGACTGAAAAATTGTTAAAGCTCCGTTGAAAGTCCACACACACACACACACACACACACACACACACACACACACATCCAAAGAACGGTTCATGTCAGATAGTTGTTTTAAACTAATCATTTCCTTCCTTCCAAACTGTAGTTAGATTAGAAGAATTGTGAAATTTATGAAAAACGGCGTCATTAAGACCAAGGTGATATGTGGTATTTAACACCTCATCTTGCAAGGACTTTAAATTCAAATATGTGATCACGCGGTAGAAAATAAAGACTGAGATTTTTTTCTGAACAAGTTCTAAATATTCGTCAACAAAATTAATAGCGCCGACACCATGAAATGGGTGGGAGGTTGATTATCGGTAACGTTATACACTATGCACATTAGAATAAAGGCTTAGACCTGTTTAGACGAATTGCAAGTGAAAGATTACAAGTAGATCCTTAATGTACGGTATTTATCTTTCAAGATTATGTATTTCGGTTCTCAAGTACAAATTTAATCAATTTTTGGACTGTCGCATTACTTTGTCGCATGGCACGAATGTCAGTCTGGGCTTGATAAAACTACATGTACTATGATCCTAGTACTTGTTCATTTTATTAAATCGATCAGACTTAGAGTCTTCGTAATGTTCCACATTAAACCTAAATCAAAATGATTTGTTTTTTTTCTGATACGATATAGACTACAATGAAGCAAAGAAGATGGATCCCCCTGTTTTCCTAACTTGTTAAATAAGAAACTCGAGAATACGATCAAAACAACAAGGTCCGATATTCTACGTGGATGAAATCATGGTAATTGTAATTTAGCAGACTGATAGAGGAATGAAAGTTTGGTAGATATTGAAAGTTCTGCTAATCTAACTTCATTTGTTCAAAGTTATAATAGATCTAAGGTATCTGATTTTGAGTTTGAGTTTTGCATAAAAGATTTCGAGCATACGGGGCCAGGAATTTGGATATGCAATACCTGCAGTCATCTTTTAGCAATGTAGTACCCAAGAGTAATCTCTAACTTTCAATTCAAAAGGCTACAGTTTATTGAACAGCTTCGTCATATTATTCCGATACATATCCATTAACTACGTTTGATACGTTCCTCCATTAGCACCAAATTGGCAGTTTTAAGTAAAACTACAAACCAAAGAATTTATTTCAATGGTATTAGTGAAAATAAATCGCAGTTGAGCTATATAGAGTATCTACTTTCTCTTCTAGTTCCATAGATTAATATGTGGAATGTTCGACTCTTTCACTAAATATAGCTTTTTGAGATGAAATTATAACATACATTATTGCGACACTATGTATTAAAATTTAAATATACAAAAACAATTTTAGGTAAAGCCGTTGTTTCTTTTCTTCTTGTCTTGTGCGAGTACCTTTATAAAGGGTACAAACGATTTGAAGTGCACAAATATCGTCAGTACGCGATAACATTTCTTCGTGAACAAGGAAGTGTGATTTATTAAATCAGTAAATACGTATTTTCACGATACCTTCTTTCAAACTAGACAGGTGCAAGTCACATTTGGACAAAGAAGACAAAATAAATCCACATTACTCAACTCAGTTTTGAATTGTTCAAAAGCTTAGGCTTTTGTGTTAGTGTGCGTATTGTTGTGCACGCGCATGCGTGCGTATTGCTACGAAATTAAGGAAAACTGTTGCAAAAGAACATATTTGATGTCCAGGAAGAAGAAGAAGACGAACACCAATATATTCGGTGTACAAGAGGTCTCAGAAGCCTCTAGGCCGCGTAATCAATCATATCAGCCTTCAATACTGAACCAAGTTCCAATCGCCCAGTTTTTGATGTTATCAGTGACTGTCTTATTTTACAACGGAACTTAACACAGCTGCATGTCGACTTGTAATTTAGATTTGTTGATATAAGTTACTCGGGTTTATTTCTAGTAGTTTTTTTTTTAAATAGTTAAAACTTTGTGTTATGCAACTATGTACCAGAAACACTTTATTTATTGATTTGATTATGGATAGACAGCATCAATGAGAAATACATGGAAAAGTTGAAAAATGTGTATATCTTCTTTGATATTTTCGGAACACATACGAAGAAATTTGGAAAGGGGGCATATCATGGCCCTTATTCAATATCGTCCTTTACACAATGGAGAGGAACATTAACAAACAAAGCACTCTACTCCTTGAATAAGAACACTTTCACTAGCAGAAGATTTCTCAGATAAAGGCAAAGTACCTGATAATAATAAACTCCGAGAAGCTCCTGTGTCCCTTAATATTTTAATTTCGATAGATTTCGCAGTATCAACAATAAGTGATATAGAACCTTTAGACATGAATAATTCATAGTTCTCCACAATAAATCCAGACTGGGGTTTTGTTTGACCTACCAAATGTATTGCATGTATTGCATTCCATACATGACCTTAACCCTGACCTCTTCGTAAATAGATCATTTGGGAATAGCTCTGTCTTATTCTAATGATGATGTTTCAAGCATTATCAATCAGAAATAGCGTGTCATTTCTGCATACAATAAGGAAATGTATGAAGAGATAACGATTTCTGCTCAGTCTTATCTGACGTTTGATTCCTACAAGTTGTTACAGATTGTGATTTTGAAGTACTGGTACGAGACTGCGATGGTAGACAACATTCTGCTTAGAGGAAGACGTGTTGAAAAACTAAACTTACTGAGTCAAGGAATAGTCATAAGCTGTTCGAGCAGCCTCTCCCAAAATTTCTACCTTTATCTCATCAAGATAGTTATAGGTTACTGCATTTGCATGGGAAAATATGAACGAGTTTTTCTGATGGATATACTGCACGACCTTGGGAGTGCAGTATATTCATCCGACAAAATGAGTTCATATTTTCCCTGTACCAATGCAATAACCTTTATATTATATGCTCCTTTTCTTATTTTACCTAAGGCTTAATTATATAAACACAAATACACTACAAGAAACAAAGCATCTAATTTATGCAGTATTCCAGACTAAATACACAGCACAGATTCATCAGTACACAACAGCAACATTATTAATGCGCACATAACTCCGACCAGATAAATTTGAACTTAGTCGCGCGCTAGACATCACTTTCAAAAGAAAATGGCATTTTGGTCTACTTAAAATTGAAATTTGGAGTCATATTGTGAATGGATGCGCATTGCAACAACTTTTCCATTTGATCTGGAATGAATAGATTTTGGTATGTTTGTCGATTCTGCTAAATTTCGGGATAATGACTGGATTTATCTGTGTCAATTCTACATGAAGTACATCGGATTTCAGCAGCGAGGGAGCGGCATGTTGACATCTGCAAGTGTATTTCTGTTCTGTCATTGAATGTTTGGAATCATAATGTGGGACAAATATGAAGTCTTTCAATTGTAATTATCAAAAAGACGCCATGGAATATAATGTTTATTTCATTTTGAGTGCAGTAAGGAGGATGTAATTGCACTTGGAATGTTGTCGAAATTACAGTACAATTTCGAAATGTGTAATCATGCTTTAGAACCCATGACATGGTTCATGTAATTCGGATTTGCAGAACTAAGAAAGTACATTTTGAGGAAATTCAGGATGTAAAAGTGTAAGTATATTTTTTGCCATTCTTATTACCAGCTAAATAAGACACGTTTATGCCTTGTCACTTACATGTTATTTGTAGGGACCCAGCAATTTTATGAACTTTCTGGCACCTATCGCTTGCCTAAATCAGAAACATTCTATCGAAAATGTTAACGCGGAATATTGCAAAGCAGCTGGTATGTGGCAGTGATTATATGCATATTTAAAACAGAACTATTGTTACGACTTTATGGTCTTTAACTAAGTAACATAAAACACAAAACCATCAAGTTTTGTAAAATTCAACAAGTAATTTAAGTCTCTAAGTTGCAAAGTGGAAATATAAGAGGAACTTACAGTATTATGAAATAAATCCCAAATAATCCTAAATGTTCTGTGGTAAGTCCAAATGTTTAGAATGTTCCTAATGAAATCCTAAACTGAATGTGGTGATGTACCAATGGTCTTGATTCTGCTGATGTACCAATAATTTTCTGTAACACAATGATATAATCAGGAATATCTTTGAATGAATTCACAAAAATCCCAAAGTAACGCTTTAGCCCAAACTGTAAATGAGCACTTTGTAATTCCAATGAATAATTTAAATAATTCCTCTCAAAGTATATCCGAACACAACTAATAGTGATTCCACTAGACTGATGTTAAAGTATGAAAGAAAAATTGTTTACTTGGTCCTTCGTAATATGCAGATTATCGCATGACTTGTGACACAACAATATGCTCTGGTTCTATGTAATTTCTTATGGAATTTTCCCAAACAATTCGTAAATAAGTTGAGGTCTGTTTACTTAAAGTTTAGCAAAGAACCTGACAAACTTCAGGTAGACAATAGAGTTTCTAAGAGAAGAATCAATCTCCTGAAATCAAATCCAAATAAATATTTTTTTAAAAATGACATTAGTCAAGTTGATCCAAACTCCTACCCTCAATCACGGCCAAAGGTCAATCACACAATACAAATTAAATATACATAACATACCAACATTTGTTTTTATTGCAAAACTTAGCATTATATATTCATATTTATAAAGATTGTTTCCAGGTTGTATTCGATATAGATTTTGGTTCTTTTCCAAAGTCTAAGGTAATATGCACATTTTTAGCAGAACTACCAACATATTTGATTGCAAAATTTAGCATTCCAAGGTTTCTTTATGGGTTACATAATTATATGGACATTTATGAATAACCGTCAAAAAGCATTTTGATATAAAATGGACAGGTGAATGGTCACGTCAGGACTATACATGGTGGGGGCCGACCGATCAGTGATGCTATTACCAGTTTTCATATAAACTATGCATGTGCACTACAACCAAATCTAGCCCATCAGCAAAACATATCTTCGTGATGAAATCATGCCTTTATTAACAATAATAGCATATCGTTAGTTTCTTATCAATTATGTTTGACAATTCAGATATTTGGAAAAATTATATAAAAAGTATGTCTACGACGTCACAGGACACAGTAAGTGTGTTGGAAGGCAGTAAGGCGTCACAGTACACAGTAAATGTGTTGGAAGGCAGTACGAAAGCACAGTACACAGTAAGTGTGTTGGAGGACAGTATGACGTCACAGTACACAGTGTGTTGGAAGGCAGTACGACGTCACGGTACACATTAAGGGCCTGATGACGTGCAATAAGTAGAAATTTGCTAGATCATCCCACGAAATGCATTTGCATAGGAAGTCACTAACAGAGAATAGAATAAGCTAAATGTGTCTGAAATGGCGCCCTCTGATATTTTCACGTTGGTTTATTTTTCCATTCATTAATGGAAAGATTATAGTGTGTTTCAATTGATTATCAATTATGTATATATTGATTTTAAATTATAAATGCATTGATTATGAATTATACATGCATTGGTTGTAAATTATACATGTATTGATATGAATTATACATGCATTGATAATGAATTATATATGCATTTATGAATTATACATCTATTGGTGATAAATCATATATGCAAGGATTATGAATTATACATGCATTGATTATGAATTATGCATGCATTGATTATGAATTATACATGCATTAATTATGAATTATACATGAATTAATTATGAATTAAAAATGCATTGATTATGAATTGTACATGCATGGATTATAAATTATACATGCATTGATTATGAATTATACATTCATCGATTATGAAGTTTACACGCATGGATTATGAATTATATATGCATGGATTATGACTTTTACATCCATTGATTATGAATTATACACGCATTGATTATGAATTATACATGCAATTATGAATTATATATGCATGGATTATGAATTATAAATGGACGGGTTATGAATTATACATGCATTGATCATGAATTATAGGTGTAACGTTTATGAATTATACATGCTTTGATTATGAATTTTACATGCAATTATGAATTATACATGCTTTGATTATGAATTGAATTATACATGCTTTAATTATGAATTATACACGTATTGATTTTGAGTTATACATGCATGGATTATGAAGTATACATGCACTGATTATGAATTATGCATGCATTGGTTATGAATTATCCATAAAGTGATTATGAATTATAAATGCATTGATTATGAATTATGCCTGAAATTATGAATTATACGTGCGTTGATTATGAATTATACATGCTTTAATTTTGAATTATACATGCATTGATTTTGAATTATAAATGCTTGGATTATTAGTTATACATGCATGGATTATGAAGTATACATGCACTGATTATGAATTTTACTTCCATTAATTATGAAATACATGCATTGATTATGAATTATACATGCATTGATTATGAATTATGCATGCATTGATTATGAATTATATATGCAATGATTATGAATTATAAATGCAATTATGACTTATACATGCGTTGATTATGAATTATGGATGCTTTGATTATAAATTATACATGCGTTGATTATGAATTATACATGCATTGATTATAAATTATATATGCAATCATGAGTTATACAAGTAGTAAACTAATAGGCAGATCCTGGACCAGAGACCCAACTCCCCTAGTAAAACAAATCAGGTAACACAAAGTGTTTTACTAAGGAAGTTATTTTTTGTATACCTGATAAATTAAACATTTTTTGTGTTACCTGATTTGTTTTGGGGGAGTTCGGTCTCTGATCCAGGACCAGCCTATTAGTTTACTACCATATTTTAAAGTTTAGACAAAATTAAGCATCTAATTATGTTTTATTTAACAATGATATACAAAAATATTTACAAAACATATAATCACAACACAACCCCATGTGAACTCCTAGATTGCCAAACAACATTCTAGCAAGCTCAGGTGCAATCGAAATATCCCCATGTGAACTCCTAGGTTGTCAAACAACATCCTAGAAAGCTCAGAGGATATTCAAAATTAGACGAAACACAACCTCCATGTGAACCCCTAGATTCATAAACGACATTCTAGAAGGTCCAGAGGGTAATTTGAAAAGACCAACCCCCATGTGAACCCCTAGATTGCCAAACGACATTCTAGAAGGCTCAGAGGGCGATCTGGACAACAGATAATGGACAGCACAGTTACAACCCCATGTGAACCCCTAGGTTGTCAAATAACATCCTAGCAGGTTCAGAGGTTACATATAAACTTATCTCTAAGACTTAATTAACTTAACTCTAAGGACAGCACACACACAAACGGGGGCCTTCTCTACGTTCAACAGATTTTTGCTCTACCCCCAAATCAAAACCCGGGGAGTGCAAAAGTACACCCACCAAGTGGTGACATGGTGGAAGAGTGTGTTTTTTTCTGTTGAAGTTCGATCTTTGGGAGGATCCCCAATATAAATAAGGTTGTATTGTATATAAGCTGACTAGCACTTGGAAGTCCAAAAGTAGCTTACACAGTGGGCGTGGCTTATTCGTTTTGTATTTTTCATTTTTATCTTAAATGTTATCGTTAAAAAGATCTCAACGAAGGAAGGAATTTGATAAAATCATAAAAACGAAGATAATTTTTCTTTAAAAAAACAACAAAGAAAACATTATTTATCAGTAAAATAAAAATAAACAAAATGTAAGGTAAATAAACAGTGTTATCTCCCCTAAAAATCTAAGGGCGACAACCTCTGCCTTAAAAATGCAAGGAAGACAGAAAGAGTTATCTCCCTTCAAAATACAAGAAGGACAGACAGATATCTCATTTTTTTAAAGAACTTCATCGCCAATCACTAGAACATCAACAGTAGCCATCAGAAATGATTGATTATCATGTTGATACAAATAAAATTTAATTTTTCCACTTACTTTTCGACGGCATTCGAATAACTCTCTTATTGCTATCTTACTGAGAAGATACTTACTACCTTTTCCGAAAACCTTCGACCGGTCTAAGTCTATATTAATTTTGGTATATTTTTCCTGACTTACAGGATCATGAAAATTATCGTATTTTAACATAAGCTCATCTCTCAACTTTTCAAGATAATCAAAATATTTGCTGTTATCTGATTTAATGAGCGAGAGTTTCGTTCTATCAAATTTACTAAAGCAAATACCCGAAATTTCATAATTAAATTCGACTGATAATTGCTGGTTATTTGTCATCAATTTTTTTATTTTACTGCTAATTCCATCGTCTAACGTTAAATTTTCGAACATTATTTCTAAAGTTTAGATAAAATTGCATAGTGTCCAATAGCTAACGTATTAATTCTGTCCTCGCAATATCTTTTATCATCAAAATTGCTAAGTCCACGTTTGATAATCGTATCAGTTTCAAGTTTGTGATGATTTGATCTAATGACATTTGTCTTAATAAAACTGATATTATTGTTTAGCGCTGCTTTAAAATCGTCAAAATGCATCATCTTTTTCACATATCCGCGAGGGATACCTTTCGCTTTTTTGTCAGTTTATTATCATCTAATATCACAAGGTACATTTTACTTCGAAGTCCAACAAACTCTTTCACTGGCACAAACATAAATTCGTCCTTAAATTTACCAATAACTTTTTTATTCGTATTATCATTAAATCCACTACTAGTCGGATAATCTGATAAATCAAATAGGTCACGGTGTTTATGAATATCTTGATAGACATCCTCACATTTTATATTATAAACTAGCGAGTCTGTATCAGTAAATAGCAACTCCGAATCTGGCCACTACTTTTTGGTAAAATTATAGTGAAAATCGTACATCAACCACTTTGATATATCAAATACACATACATAAATAGGTTTATTTAACGTTAAATTTGTGTTTCGTCGTTGTATTGCAGCAAGATTTTCATTAAATATTTTTATGCTAACAAAACCGTCGTCGTTAACTAATTTATTTCTACGATTTATATCATTAAAAATTTCTATCGAAACTCGTTTTCTAATGTTTTCCATTGTCTTACCAAATACCGAGTTGTTCATCAACTTGAAAAAGTTTTTCTCAAAGTCGGTCTTAGCTATAGCACGACGTTTCGTATTTAAGTTAATATAATCCGCCATCCACCTCGACTGATTAAATTTTAGTACACGATGGACTTTTCTCAGAATCAGTCCAGCATCTACTGCTTGTTTTAAATTTTTATAATGTATCACGTAATTTCTTTTATTGAACAAATTTGGAACTAACTTATTAACAATCGAATTTGTTGCTGTTGTCATAGCTCGTTGTTCAGGTGATAGTAAACTGTAATCTATCATCATCGATTCTGCACAAAATGGGTAGTCGTTATGTAGATCATGTAACGAACTAGGATAATCTAGATCGACTTCAACAAAGTATGAAATATCATGTAAATCTTTTTCAGTTTCTTTAAGAAATTGATCTGGACTGGAGATATCCAATGAAATCCACCGCAAGGCATTGGCTCTGACATTGCATATTCATATAAATTATTAGGATCCAGATAAAAAAATATGATTAGATGAGAGATTTTTATCATAATTTTTTAGATATTTATTATTAGCTACTGCATATTTTTTTTTTTTTTGTTATAACACTAATTCCGCCTCTGATACCTTTTTCAATAAAATTGAACATATCGATATCTGTCAAGAGATCCAATTCTATTTTCCTTGTTGTTAGTAGAGCGTCCCATGACGGCCCGGGAGCAGAATAATACCAACAAGGATCTAGTCCATAATTTTTATGACTAACTTGACGAAAACTTTCAACAACATCTGCTAGTAATAAAACATCTGTTTTCAAATATAAATCATGATAATCACCAAATGTTCTGCAGTTAAATTTATTCCAAATATCTTGTGCATATTTATACTTGTCGTCTGCAATATCTTCATTTTTAAGCTACGAGTAAAATTTGTCTTTGCTGGGCAGAGAAGTTTCATCAAATCTGCTCCAGTCGTCGAGATATTCATATGGAAAGATACCTTTATTTGTCAGATCGACGTAGTTTTCACCAAAGCAATTTCGCAGATTACTAAAAGTGCTACAACCTTTTACAAGCTCATCTAATGATGCTGCCATCAATTGCAGACTGTCAATAAAACGTAATTTTCCGAGAGTAACTGACATATACTTTTCAAAATTATTTGGAATACATTTTATCTTATTATTTAGTTTTAGTTTAGATTTAATTTCCTCGTTACCAAAAGCTTCTACAATAATATGACTATCATAGCCGCGAAAGTTATGTAAAACGACAGGTATAAACTTTGGTGCATGAAATTTTAAATTACAATTATTATGAACCGCTCCACGATACTGACCAGTTAAATGACAATGATCACGAACTTTATCTCAGACTCCGTTTGAGTCTACCAATAACTTCTCGCAAATATGACAATTAACTGCTTCATCAAATTCAAGTTGTTGCTCAGATGTTATTTTCATTGGAGCTGTTTAAAATAATCTGTTAGAAATTTTATTAACATCATCTATAAGATTTTTTAGCAGCCAAATTGCGCGACATTCAGATTCTCCATCTTTACATCTATATAACTTAACCGGACATGAAAACTTATTGTCGATGCAACAAACTATTTTATAAGCTACTCCGCAAGGAACATGTTGTTGTATTTTTCTTGTATTTGATTTATTAGGGTCATTTTCTGAGCCAGCCACTGGAACGAGTAGACACTCAAAATCGGCATAGATAACCAAAGGTATATTTAGCTTATGATCGTAGTTCTTAAATTTTAAGACTTTTTCTTTCTCGCTTGGCATAGTTATTATTTGAACGTTGATACAGTATTTAAGATGTTCCTGTAGTTTTTCAGGTTTAGAAAACCCTGCAAACATCTGCAACAGAAATATTTCTTTTTTCTGTTTTTATTGTACTGTCCGCCAACTAAACCGTTAAAGTTTTTTATTCAACAATAATGTCCTCGATAAAATAATAAATTTATTGTCTTTTGTGTAGCAGTCTCTGAAATATACCTTGGGTAAACATTTTCTCGCTCATCTAGTCCGAAAACATTTACTGAAATATTGTTTTGTTTTTCAAACTTTGGTATCTGATTTTCAGACACTGGAAAAGTTATCCCGTTAAAATTTAGTTCGTCTTGATATAGCAAATACTTTTCAATTCTATCATTATGGTCACTCTGAGGATGTCTCTCCGACAAAATTGCCCAACAAAAACATTGATCGTCGTTGTTTTTAACATTTATATAGCATTTTTTGTTTTTAATTTTTTTAGGGAGATCAACGTAAGAACTACCTCACAGTATGTTATATTTTGCTGTGTGAATTAAAACTTCTTTTATCATTTCAAATTTCCAACCTGACCCAGATGAAGTAAATTCCTCCAATTTTTTATTTATTTCTTGGTGTATTTCATCGGCGACTGTGGCAATATTTGTTCCAGTTAATATTTTTCGTGATTTCGATGTTAGATATGGTTCGGAAATTTCGCTGTTGAAACTTGTATTTTCAAAAATTATATCAAGTATATCTTTTTCGACTGCATGTAATTTTGATAAAATCGTATGATATTGTACTATTAGTTTGATACTTTTGTGAGCTGCAAGTTCTTGAGCTATAACAGGTTATAAAAGATGATATAAATTTGTGGAGTTAAAATTTGCTAAAACATTTTGATTATCAAATTTGTAACTGCTGTCATATCCTGTCATTGCACTAGCAATTTTTTCTGCTTTGATAATGCTCTTTTTAGCAATATCACGCAATTTCAGCATTGTTATATATATAGTGTAATATTATATCTCTAATTGGTTGTTCGATCGATAACTCACAGCAACGCCAAGTTGAAAAAGCAATTAGAGATATAAAATCTTTATGGTATAATGACAGAAATTTTGAGATATATCAGACTGACAGCGGAAGAGCAAGAAACTTATCATGTTCATCCGAAGTATAACCTATATGCTGGAAATGCATTAGGTTCGGTAATTGACATAAAATCTAAAAAAAACTATTGGCAGACCAACTCCAGCTGGTATCATAATTTCAGTGAAAGGTGATGACACAGATATCACCGAAATGTTTAGAAAAAGATTTTATCTATACTTTGTTCTGCGATGATATTCCAGAAGGACGACGAGTATATAGAGTAAATAATTCGATTAGCGATGATAATATTGAAAATTTAGCTTTACAACATGAGTTTCAACCTCATCCAGTATTTAATCTATACGAAGCTAATGATCGTAAAATTATTCGACATATAAGAAAAAAAAAAGTATTAGGTAATTTGCGACGGTGATGATACGTGGAACTAAAACAGATTTTGTTTGTTGTCTATCACATCGTTTTGTGTATGAAACATTCAATGGTGCTATTCCAAATAATTTAGTTATCGATCATATTGATAACATTAAAACAAATAATAGAATTGAAAATTTAGATTTAGTCACACAAGAAGAAAATACTAAACGTGGTATAGGTGGCGGTAATAATTTTAAAAATCTGACTACATCAATTGTTTCAACAAATTTAGAAACTGGAGAAAAAATGAAATTTAAATCAATGTCAGCTGCAGCAAAATATCATGAGATTAATTCTCGTGCAGTAAAATTTGTAGCTGACGGTAAATCTAAATCAGCAACATCAAAGTCAACATTTGATAGATTTAGTTTTAAAATATGATGATTGATTATATTTCGTAATTCTGTCTTATTAAGACAGCTATGAGCAAACATCAAAACATCATCGCGATCAAATTTTAATGTTATAAAAGCACTATCATTAAGTTTATTTTTTTCTGCTACTGTTAGTAATATTCTATCATTCTCGTCAGGCATCACAATAACGTCAACAGAATATGCACTATAACCCGACAGACATTTTCGAACTGCTTCGGCTAGTTCCTTATAATTTAATATATTAACTTTTTGATGATATTTTACATCAGGAGATTTCGTTTCGCTGGACATTATTATTATAAATTAGATAAAAGTATATTATAATATGACCTTTATGAAAAGGCTTGCTGAAATATATTCGGAAGATTATATCACCAGCGAGAAAATCGCCACAAAATTACCAGTAACAAAACTACAAGTAATTTTACCAATCACTAACGACAATTTAATCTCTACAGATATAGACAAATCTGCTAGTTATAGTGAAGATGATATTTTATACAACAACGAATCTGACGATGAAGATGAGATAGTCGCCGTCGCTGACAGAAAAAATTACAGCAGACCAACAACTGGACGATATAATGTTAAGTATCACATTGCTAAAAAATAATAAAATTTAATTTTACAGTTGCCGAACAACAAACATTTTGGCAGCTTATCAAACCGTTTTTAAATCTGAAGATAACTGGCCAGCAAAGGAGCATAAAATACGATTTCATTTTTACTAAGATATTCAATTTGATGCCAGTTGATAATGAAAGAAAATTACATTTAATTTCGTTATGGAAACTATCAAATGTAAATTTGTACTTGTGAAATACGAACAAATTTATAATAACGTTATAAATAATTTTGCATTGACTTAGTTGGGATCCAACTATTAAATTTATCGCTGTATCCTCTCCACTTAACTAAACTTTTGTCGCCGCGTTTTCGGATAACTTTTTCAATAACAAATACGTCTTGAGAAGTTGTCTGAAGTTCCTGCTCGTAAAAACTACCAATGATCGGCTCACGTAATAAATCTTTCAACGCGTATGTTACGGGTATTGTTAAAAGTACTTTATCAACAACAAATACTTGTTCGCTCCAGTTTGGAGTAAATCCTTTTTCAAATGTTTTCTTCGTCAGAGAAATTCTAACTTTATCACCCACTTTAAATTTATGTCTGCGGTACATGTTTTCATTCGCTAATATCGGATTTTTGATTGCGTTGTTTAGCGACAATATAGTGGTTCGGTGTTTCGTGTTATTATATTCGTCGACTATCTGCGGAAGCTCATCGACGTATCTGTTTGTGTTTTTAGCTGTCAAATATTTGTGTATTTTTTCGTTTAGCGTGCGATTAAATCGCTCGACGACAACGCTTTTACCTTCGTTTCCTGTAACATACTTTTTGATACTATTTTGTTCCAAAAACTGCTCGAACTTTTTATTGAAAAATTCTGCTCCGTGATCGGTCCAGATTCTACTTGGTTTTCTTTCTGTAGTTGTTATTATTTGTTTTAACGCGTCAGTCATTGACGTGCCTGTCTTGTCTGAAACTGGAACACTAAAAGCATATTTACTAAAAACATCTGCAACGTTAAACAAATATTTCTTATTATCATTAAACTGAGCAAGATTTGACACATCAACTAAATCTATCGCCCAGATATCATCAACGGCATTTGCGACAACTTTACGTCGCATAAACTTTTTTTCTTAGGTTTGTGTAGTTCAGCTGCCAGATCATCATACAATTCTTCCCCAAGTCCTAATTTATATTTTGCTCCAATAAAACCCTGCACCAGCCTTCTATCAAAACGTTCTCGCATATTTATCGGGTTCACGTCACGAAGTTCGTCTAACATTACTTTATCACAGTCTGATTTTGAATTTTCTACACGAACGTTATCAGGGCGTTCAATGTCACGATAACAAATATCATGACGCACTGCTATTGCGTCAACTTGATTGTAAGGTTCTTGTCCAGGCAGCGGATTATCATTTTCATCTAGTTGTTTATCTAGCGGATTATAAGGTCCAGTATATTTATGGCCTGGCAATGTCCAACCGCTCTTTGGTTTTGGCAATTTGCCAATCAATTTATGTATGTCTATACCTGTTCCAATTATTTCTCTGTTGTTATAACTTTGACAGTATGTGACAATTTTATTTTGCTCGAGACATAAATCTCTGTCAGAGTCGCACTTGCATATCATTCTATATTTTTAGTCGTCTACTAAAATAACCGACAAAATATTTCTAAAAAATAATAATTTTATTATAAACCTGAAAACTATTTCTGAAAAAAATTTAATTTTACCTGTTTTTTGGTCAAATTTTGACGTTTTTTCGACCATTTTGCCTGCTTTTTAGCGATTTTTTGGCCAAATTTCTATTTTTTGAGGGTCAAAACCCCAGCATTTTTCAATATAAATTTTCATGTTTTTCAATATTTTCTCAAAAAAAACCAGCAAAAATTAACGAAAAATTTATGAATAATCAGCAAAATTTGGATAAAAAAGTAAAAATTATCAAAAAATGCAAAAATTTATCTTGAAAAGTACTGGGGTTTTTGCCCTCAAAAAATGAAAAATCGGACCAAAAAGTAAAAACCAGTGGGTACTTATCTTAGTCAGAGACAGTCAGTTAATCATCTACTAAAATAATCTTGTCAGGACAACCAGCTCCGGATAATTTCTTTAAAAACATACTTTTTCTTTTCCGCAGATTGCGCAAATACTTTTCAGCATTGTCCTGTTGTTCTTTGTTCTTTCTGTTGTTTCATTCATATTTTCTGTTTTAGTTTTACATTTGAGACAATATGTTGACATTATTATTACATAAGTTTAGATAAAATTAATTGCAAGCTTTAGATAGCTTTACAAAAATTTATTGCAATCTCATCATTAGCGTGAGAAGGTTGTTTGTCAAACTGTAAAATAAAATTTAAAAAATTAAATTTAGGCTGGGACATCTGTTTAATGAACATTATACAATAATATCCGCAAGCAGAAGTTCCAACAGGTTGAAGTTGATTGGACGAATAATATATTATTTTATATTTTTGTTTATATATTTTTTATTGCGTCGCTCGGAGGAAGTCCAAACGAGTCAAAATAATTGTTATTATAAACTGCTACCCAATGTGTGCCGGATCCGTCGTTGAAATCTTGTATATTTATCACACAGGAACCTACAGCTGCGACACCTTTAGTGTTGAGTTCATCTTTAAAATAAACTCCGCGAAATCTGGGAACTGATCCTAACTTATCAGGTATATCAAAGTTTTTTAGCGGGATGGCCGTGTTCCCGGCAATGTTAGTCCACCTCCTATTCCTAGCAGATTCGGTAGTACACTTCCCGTTAGTCCCGCTAAAAGTGGAACTATTGGAATAAATCCTCCTTTGGTTGTTCTTCGACGTCGCGGTGTCTTTTTTTTTCGTTGCTGTTTTTCTTCGTTGTGGCATTATATTTATCAGTCACATAAAATTTATCTTTAGACTATTTTCTTTATACCACGACCTTCAACTGCTTTTTTCGTTGCGTCAGATATTGCTCCAGACGCTGCTGCTAATCCTAATGTACCTAGTATAGGTAAAATTTTAGGCAATAACGTGCTGGCCATCACTGATAATGCCGGACCGAAGAAAGCACCTTGTTTTGACATCGCTGTTATTTGTGCGGCACTTAAATTTAAAACAAAAGGTTTTTTTACGATCGTACCTGTTCGCCTGTTTTTTGGTCAACATCAATTTTGTTAAAATACCCTTGGAAATGTCAGGGTTGACCTTTAATGATACCTGTCTCTGCTTTGCAACAGTAGCTGCTAATTTTTTAACTTGACCATCTGTCAAATATATTTCTTTTACAATATATTTTGTCATCTTATATACAAGTTGCAGATTAAACTTGGACTGTCATTTTACCTCCAACAGAATCTATCGTGATAGATCTGTCGCTGATCACTAGCGCGTACACGTACAACTGTGCTACAGGAACTGCTCCAAGTGTCCAAGTAATTTCAATATCAGCTTTCGAATCAACTGCTCGCTCGCTATGTTTACTAACATTAAAATAAAATATTGGATAAAGTGTACGAAATTCCTTTACGGATATCTGAGATCCATCTTCAACATCCTGATATTTTTGCACTGCGTCGAGCAGATACATGTAAGGTCGAGTAATATTTTTATTGGCGTCATCTGCGAAATTACATTCTATTGCTTGTTCCGGATATTGCTTCGAATTTAGTCTAGCATATATTCGTCTAACATCGGCGTGGTCAAATATTGCATTATTTTGTTGTTGGTTACCACGTCGCGCTTGTTGCTGAAATACAACAAATAAATGTCTCGGCAGTTGTTCGCTTGATGTTGTTGTGACTCGCCATGTGTAGCCTGTAGTATTCGGAACTGCTGTTTGATATATTTTATGTTGCTGAAAACAAATTTTGTTTGTGCGGTTTTCAAGCATATTATTTAATTCCGACATTTTAGTGATCGACGGCGTTATTCGTGGGATCCACAACGCAAGTTTGTCTATGATAAATTGTACATCAGCTCCGCCTGACCTAAACAAGCAGTCGTTTTGTTCTGCCCGATCTAAAATAAGTGTATGTTTAACCCCACGAAATACTTTATCGTAATCGCGACAAAATCCAAATACTGTACTTAATGGCAGCATCATTGTAATTTGACGTGATCCTGCTGCAAGTGCCTTTCTTCTGGTATAACCTTCATTGTAACGCGGATTTTTTACGCTAATTGCTTTATTAACTAAACCTAACATTGCAACACCGTCTGCAGCTGCTCCTGGTGGTGTTATGCCAAGATTGTTACAAGCAGCAATAAGAGAATGTCTTGTAGCGTCTGCGTTAGCGGCTGAATCTGGTGCGGCTATACCAAAATTGTTAGCATTAACAATAAGAAAATTTCTTACAATTACGACATCTGCAACGGCATCAGCTCCGTGTAATAAAACACCTTTGGAGAAAAGTTCATTTGATACGGCTAAACCACCAGTTCCAGTATTTTTAAACCACATCATGTTCGTTGCAGTTGATCTTGAATAATCATCGGAAAACGAAATAATATTTAAGATTGTACTTGCAGCTTGTAGGTGACTCGAAATATCTTCGACGGTTTGATTAGCTAGTTCATATCGGGCACTTTTGAATAAGCACCAGCCATTATTTACAAGAGCTACTTCTGCTCCAGCTGCAATTGCAACGGGCGGATTGGCCACTGTCATAATCTGACCGCGAACTTCTAACATTGCCTTATGTGGCAGTAGAAATACACCTTCGTCTCGAGTATTAAATGTTCTAATACCAGCTTTATTTTGTTCATTAGAATTTTCATCGAGATACTCAACATATTCAAATTCTGTCACGGTGTCATCGGTGTCATACGTTTCTGCTAAATCGAGATAATTTTTAACAAACATTTTTTATTTATTAGATTATATAAAATTTTATTGCGGCGCTGTTACTTTAGATATTAATTTTTGTACAATCTGCTCGCCCTTTGGTGATAAGAGTTTTTTTTTTTGTTGTTGTTATCATAGCACGTTGCGTTTCTTTTGTTGGAGCGATTTCCGATATAACTTGTTTTATCTCAGATGTAGACGGCGCGCCTTTTATCTTTTCAGCTATTTTTGTCCCACCGCAGTTCCAGCGGCAGATGCAGCTCCAGTTGAAAAAGCTTTACCTGCGTCAAGTGCAATTGTTGCAACTTTACGCGCGATTCCCAGGACATTTTCAATAATTTTAGTAACTATATTTCCCAAAAATCCTCCGACTATTTTTCTTCTATGAAATTTTTTTCTCTGTTTCATTATATCTGAGGTTGCATAATTTTTATTGCCAAATCTTTTGCATTATAAAATATGTTTACTATTGCGCGCGTAAGTGTAGGTAATAGGTAACGACCTCATTATTTAGATCCAGCTGTCGCCCAGATTGATCTGTCAACTGTATATTTATTGTTGTTATTTGATTTTCAACATTTAGCGGATAATAAATAACCTGCCGTGGACTAATTTGCATGAAAGAGCCTGGTGGAACATCTGGCGAGAAACTATATATTGTTTGCCCTTTACTGCCCTGGGCTGAGTAAGATCCAGAAGCAATAGAGCAATTTATCAATATTGTGTTTACGTCAGTTATATTTACCGGCAGTTCACCGTCATACGTCATTTGTCGTTCAAAAGCACCATAAGTATCAAGAGAAAATCCTATTAGTGGCGAAATACTCGTTGGCGATATACAATTAACCATTATATCTTTTAATTTTATTCTGGCTCTAAACGTGTTATAATTTGGTGTTAGATCAAAATTATCATCTACACCGCCCGCCCTTGCTATAAGTTCTTTTATTGTTTTAATTAAGTCGACAACATGATAAGCTCCTTGCGGAATCTTAATTTTTCTCCATTCATCTCTTGTAATAGACATAATTATAAAATCAAATTCATCATTAACACCAGTTTTTACGTTAGCCATGGAATGCCAACATGTACATGAAATCAGTCCAATTTCATACCGTTTTTCACGATTTAATTCTATTGGCGGAATATAATTTACTGAAAAATTTGCGCTATCTTTCGCAGCTGTACTAGAGTCTAGTAATAATGTTGTTGACATTGCTATTTATTGTATTTTTACAAAATTAAGTCGCCTTAATTTATATTAAATCGCCGCGATTAAGTCGCGGTGTAAAGTTTCGTACTCGTCAGATGTTAATAAATTTTCTGATCTTAGAGGATCAAGTATGTCAATAATTTCATTATCAATTTCAGCGCTAGCATTCCCAGCTTCCTTTGATGATATCAACAGCATTAATCTGCCTATCACTTCAGCACCTGATGTAAATATTTTTACACCAGTTCCTGTTTTTTCTTTTTCAATCTCCCCTGGCGATATGACTAGTGGTGTTTCAGTTCTAATATATTTTTTAGTTTTTTAGCATCTTTTATGCGATTTTCATCATTTATCTTAAATTTCCTATGAAAACTCCAACCTTTACCAAACCCTGTTTGTCTGTTCTCATCTGCTGTTCTTTTAAATACTCCAGCAATAACACCGACTCTAATTTTATCAAAAAGTTCTGTCATGCGATCTTCTTCATTAGTTTGTTCTAAATCATAATTAAATTTAAAGCCATTATTTATCATTATATTTAAATCATTAAGACGCTCATCATATCTTTCTTTCGACCAAGTTTTTATATCATCAATTTTATCTATATTATTCTCTCTTAAAAATTCTTGATATTCACTATCTGATATTTTATTATATGCTTTTTCTCGATAAAATCGTCTTTGTTCATCAACATTTAAAAACTTTATCATTCTCTCACCAATATCTTTTTGTTCTTTTTTAACATCCTCTATTTTTTCCGATAATTTTCCCAACATAGTCCTAATTTCATGTGAAGTTAATTCTGCTAATCTTCTTTCAAATAAAATTGGATTATTGATCAGCCGGTTTAGTTCAGTTTGTCTAGCGGCGGGATCAGCTATGTTCCTTACAAGTGCCTCAGCCAACATTCTTTTTTCCTCATCAAATCTAGCAACAATTTTTGCAGCAGCTGCTTCTTGTTGTTCTTTAACTAATCCAACCAAACCTTTTTCCTGTAGTTGCTTAAGCTCTTCTTCTGATAGTAGTTTAGGTTCAGGTTGTTTTCCAAATAGTGCTTCAGTAACTGGTTTGAGAATCGTAGCTGTTGTTTCTGCAGCAGTTACTTGTCCACGTCGTGCTTGCTGTACTTTTTGCTTAAATTCTGCTTGAGACTGAGCAAGTTTTTTTAGATCTTCTATATGTTTTCTATATTTTGCTCGTTTATCCATAATTATTATATATAAATTTTATAAAATTTTAAGAAGTGGAAAACACATTACTGCAAGTAAATGTTAATACAACAGCGAAACATTTTAGTTGGATCATTTGTAAGTTTATCAAATAAGAAAAAGTTATATTTATCCTTTGTAGCTTTATGATATAATTCGATAAATTTATCTTTCGTCACATCACCGCATTGCTCGTTCGCGATATTTCTAACGTCAACATTGTCCAGTCCCGGAAATAATATAAAACAACCAGTATTTCGCCTGATAAATCTGTCAACATTATAAAAACCTTCGGCTAAATAAATAGAATTACATTTCTTATTTCGCGACAGTGAAAAATACGATCTTATTTTGTTCATCTCTACATTGTTTAGCTGAATATCGTCAAAAACTACTATCTTATGTTCATCCAAGTCAAGTTGATTAACTGGAACAAGATCTTCTGGTTGTCTGATAGTAAAAATTCTTCGCCAACCTCACGATCATCACGAAGTTTGTCATTATATTCGCTTAGTAGCTCGTACTTATCTTGATATGGATTAATTGTATAAATATAAACTTGATCGTAGTTAAAATTATCACTAAAAAGCAAGTTCATAAGCAAATTTGTTTTTCCCGATCCAGTTCGCCCAACAATTTGATAATGACAATCTGGAAGTTCGTTGTTATGTTTATGTTTCACCAACCACTCTGTATCAAAGTTTATTATCATCGCCATTGTTGTTATATAATTTTATGTAATATTAAACTGACTAATGTTAACAATTTTATGTAGGACAATAAATAATGAGCTACTACACAAAATTTGGAACATTAACAGGAAATTCATCAGCTGAAAGTACAACAACAATAACAAACGGCAAGATTGATTTATCAGGTTACCTGAAAAAAATTGGTGACACAATGACAGGAAACCTGTTTATGTCAAATCAACGAGTACTAGGTTTAGAAACAGCGTATCCGCCAGTTAGAGTTGACCTTACACAAGCTGTTAGTTATGCACAACTAAAATCTGTTGATGACAACAAGTTGTCGTTGACAGGAGGAACTTTAAGCGGCAACTTAGATATGTCAGAGAAAAAAATAATAAATTTGGAGACCAGATATCCACCAGCAAACTTAAATTTTACACAAGCGGTAAGTTATGCGCAGTTGAGGTATGTGGATGATAACAAACTTGATAAAATCGGTGGAACGGTTATAGGTAATATCAATATGTCAGGGAAAAAAATTATAAATTTAGAAACTGCATATCCTCCGGAAAACTTAAATCAAACGCAAGCGGTAAGTTATGCACAACTAAAATCTGTGGACGATAAGAAACTTAACAAAGCCGGCGATACAATAACAGGTAACCTGGTTATGTTAAATTCAAAAATAACTGGACTACCGACAACCTCACCACCAGCTAATGATGCTGATGCTATTAGTTATGCTCAGTTAAAAGAAGAACTTGCTCCATACTTTAAAAAATCTGGTGGACCAATGTCGGGTAATATAAACATGAGAGACAAAAAAATAACTACGACGTATGTTCCAGTTAGCCCTAATGATCTGACAAATAAAGCGTATGTTGATAGTCTGTCTAGTGGTATAAAACGAACTAAAAACAATGTTGGATATATTCCAATACTTTATAAAGCAACTGACAATCGAGATGAGTTTGAGGTAAGCGCATCAGCATATTATCCTGAAAATTATCCTCATTACGCTTTTTCTGACAGACATGAGTGGACGACCAACGGAGAAGTTGAAAACTTTTGGATTAAAATTAAATGTCCCAATGCCGTTGTTATTTAGCAATTTCATTTGCGAGGTCGATTAAACTCTAGTGTTGGTCGAATTTATAATTGGCGATTGGAAGGATCAAATGACGATATCAACTGGACAACATTGTATAGCACAACAGACACTTACATTTCAACAACACAATATTTTACAATCCCGACAGACAACACTGTTAACAAGTACTTCTATTTTCGAGTTAATGTTTTAGCTGCTGAACATCCATTTCCAGGACTGACAGCATTTCAAATATATACACTCGACGAACAAATTTAATCTAATGCTATAAAATAATGTCAGAACAACCAATTATAACCATTGCAAGAGAATTTTATGATAATATTTTTAACCTCGATAAAGATGTTGTAGCTGTTAATGAAGCAGCAAAAACAATTCAAAATATGAAATATACTGGCATTAGTTTATTAGACAAACTAATATCACCAGATCATGTTACTAATTTTATTCGCGTTATGCATATGCGAGGACCACAACTGAAAAAAGCAATAGAAAACTTTGATATTATAAGCAGATACTGTCATCCTGATGATTGTCTGGAAGAACAAAACCAAGTTGAAATTATACTTAAAAAAATATTACTCGAGCTTGATTGGTCTAACATAGATTTGATAATAAAATCGGATTTAATAAAAGCACTAGCTCATGGTGGAAGAACACTGGAAGACAGACGAATAAACGAAAATCATACTCGTCTTGAAAAACTAGCAGAAAATAGAAAAATGAAAATAAAAAGAAGCAAAGATTTATATAACAGTTTTTCAAAACGATATATTTTTAAATATCTCGGTATGTACTACCATGACAAAGAAACCTTGGTTAAAGTCGTCACTATGACGTCAGACGCAGATCTAATTACTAAAGTATACGCAAACGCAATTTTGCCAATGATACGTAAAAAAGACCCAGAATTTGATCCGATTATTGTCAACAAGTCTCTAAAGATAATCAAAAGTTTAGACGATGAAATTAGTACTTTTAGTGATGATGAGCGAGAAAAGTTTTTTACAGAAGTCGGTCAACCAAAGTTGGAAGTAAAGTCTGATTATTATTATGATATAAGTGAAGAAGACGATGTTCCGTTACCATCATTACAATACTCTAGACAATTGTCATTACGGAATTATCACAACGAAGTTAAAACAATACTCACAAAACCATATGAAAAATTAATGTTAAAAGTAGCTTCCGCTGTTGGTCTTCTTACAATTGACCTAGATCAGCTTAAGAAATTAATGTTAGCAAATTTCGTAGTCGCATATACAATTATCAGACAACATCTTGTTCTCAAAAATTACACGTTAGATGAGTTGAACTTAGTTTTAGGGTATATTGATGAAACAGAAATCGATTACAGTAATTTTGTGAATAAAACAGATTTGTATGAGAGTGAAGTAGGAAATAGCTTTGATTCGTACGCTTGGTTAAAGAAACAGTATGTACTAACAGAAAAACGATATGATGATACTTCGTCAGATGTTTATGACAAGTACAGGGAGTTTATAGCTGATCCTAAAAATAATAAATTCCGCGAGTTTCTCGATACGATTCCTGGCGTTAGACCTTTTGTCTTTGTATAAAATATTGTATAATGAAAAAACAGATCATCGATTTCAATCACATTTCAGAAGAAATTCTAAAAAAAGATGTTGACGCGCTAATGCAATATTACAGATATTATCATAAAAAAACTTTGGTGCGTGAAAAAATGTTATAAATACTATAACAAAATACTTCGGATAATATCATATTTTTCGCTGTTGATGACTAGCTCTGGTATAATTTCAAGTGGAGCATCACTGAATCCATTTTTGTTAATAATATCGGGCGTTGGTGTTTCTCTTTCAACAGCGTGTAAAAAAATTGAACCTCGGTTTGTGACTAAAAATAAGGCCTGCAAATCGCTTTTCCGTCAGTGATGTGAAACTTGTCGTTGGATTGTTGTACGTGTTGAATCTTGTCGATAACTTTGAAAAGTGTCAATTCTGACGGGCTGCTAAACGCGATCCAAACGGGGGACTTCAGACTATCGTGATGAATGGAAAGTCTCAAGCGATTGTTTTCTTTGGCTTGACATTGCCGTTTCAGTGTGGTTAACAAAGAATCCCACACATCGGTGATGAACCCTTCTGCTTTCTCCAACGGTACGTCGGACTTGAAATCTTTAAACTTCACCGTGTACGTGTAGGTCATAGTTCTAAATTTTCTAGAGGAGCGTTTTTCCGTCTCTCGAATGTGAAAGTACTTTTCAGGGTTTACTGGTGGTGGTGAACTTTCGTTGCGTGTAGATTCTCTGGGTCTGGATTTTGGGTCACTCATCTCACTTTCAAAATCGCTGGCATAAATTTGAGCCAAGACTTCAGCTACTGTACGAGGCAGTAAATCACGTTCCTGCCTCTTACTTTCTTCTCCTTTCTTTACGAAATGATGCGATCGTTTCATCTTGACTGCAAAAAGTCAACTGACTACATTTGAAACGCTATGAACCCCTATATATGCATGTTAGGCCAGTGTATATATAAAGGACTAGTGCCTTCCCTCTCAGTATTCACTTCACTCTCATAGCCGACCAGCACGATGGAAGAACCCACACAGATCGAACTTCTGATCAGAGCTTTGCGAGGTGTCATACGAAAGTTTTCTTCTGACAAGACGACAGACTACTCCCCCTCCTTTCGAGATAAAAGTCAAGATACTTGCTATATCTGTCAGAAGAAAGAGCATTGGGCTACAGAATGTCCTGACCGTCAAAAAAGCAAGACAAGTGTCAAAAGAGACAAAAGTCAGGATACATGTTATCATTGTCAAGAGAAAGGACATTGGTCATCAGACTACCCTAAGAAACAACAGGACCAGGAGGAGGAAGAAGAAGAGGTACCCTCGGCAAAGGAATAACCCCGACAAGTTCAGAAAGAGAAGAAAAGAAGGCGAGAAAAAAGTGAGGAAGAAGAGGAGGAGAAACCTGTGAAAGTGAAGAAAATCAGAAAACTGAGAAAGTGAACAAAAAAAGACACAGAAGAAGTCAATGAACTTTTTAAAAAAGTGTTGCGTTGTGTTGTGACATTGGATTGTAAAATTTGTACCAGAATAGACCAGACAGAAAAACGTGTTTCATGATTTTGATTTTTTAGAATAATAAAGGGCCTACATTCATACACTCACACACGTACATCATGGGGTAAAAAGGATTTTGAATTTTAATTGATTTTGGCAAAATGAATTCTAACTCTTTTGAAAAGAAGTGAGTGGCTCTGAAAATGGCCTTTGGGTGTTTGTTTTTTTCCAAAACCAAACTCAGGAACGAGTAGCAATCAGTTTTAAATGCCTTAAGCCTTTGCCACGGCCAAGGTGTACTTCTGAACTTGCTATTGTCGATGATTTGGTAGAAATCACTAGGAGTGGTATCTCAGATGTAGTAACCGTGTTGGGCTGTTTGTCTCGGGAAGGTCTTTTTCTCTTGGGTCGTAATAAAGAAGTCTGATACATTTGTTTCAAACTCCTTAACTCTGCCAAAATATCCAAGAGTACCGTTACCGTTTAACTTTCACTGTTCTCCTTCTCTCCTAGACCTTGTTTCTTCTCTGCTTCTTCTTCTTGTCGTTTTCTTCTAGCCTCTTCTTCTTCTTCTCGCTGTTGCTGTTGACGGAGAAAAGCTTGTTCTGCTTCTTTTTGCTGTTGTAAAAATTTCTCCAATTCTTTTTCTGTCTCTGTTTAAAATCCTCGACCTGTGGTAAAGAAGTAGAAGGTGGTGAAGGTGCTTGTACCGGAAAAAATTCTTGCGGAGAAGAGAGAAAATCCACTAAATCCCAATTGAAATCGACTTCTTCTGGAAGTAGGTCTGTGTTGACTTTGGTAACGGTGCTATGCCATCGCTCCTCGTCACTACGGCCGGTCAACCCCAGTTCATTGTATCCTTAGTTTCCGTATTGTTTCACAAAACAATGTCGCATCGATTCACTGTGCACAGAGGCTAGCGGACCTATATAGGGAATGTGACGTCACAGGTAGCTCTCTTCGGATTGGAAGACAGACTCCGCGCAGTAGCTGAATTTTGTAACGCGTGTTTTGATTGGTGAACAATCTCAATCCGTTTCGATCTGCTCTTCCACTATAAATAAACGCGGTTCACTTCATTCCCTTCACCTGTTCTCGTCACAAGATGTGGACAAACGTTGAATCCTCTACTCTCGTATCATCGATGCTGTTCCGTGCTAACTTACGCATGTATGTTAAATCATCATGGACCATCATCCGGATCACCGAGACGACTGCTTGGAAAAGAAGATGCTATGTGGAGATACAAGGCTGTCTGAAGCGAATCCTCATCTACGGACCAGAGGTTAGACAAAGTTTGAGAAAGAGAAGATGACCTATGCGATGCCCTCTATGTTAACGGAATGGTGTTAACACAAAAAACCAAAGGCCCTTTTCAGGGTCACTTTCATATAACTCGAAAAGATATCTTCTTTCTGCCTAGAGAATTTTAGTCAATTTTATATTTTATGTTTAAATCCCAAAAACATTATTCTCTTACCTAAAATTTTTGGTCGATTTTATATTTTAGTTTTGATAGATTGATGTTCATCAATCTATGGTTGTGTTATATGTATCTCTGTGTCTCTATTGTATTTGTCTCTACTTAGGGTAGCCGCGCGTGTTCAGGTGAGCCACTTGCCACATTGTTACCAGTACCGTGACGTCACCCTACCTGTTCCATTCCTATTGTCCCTATAATCAATTTTGCGTCTATAGTTCCGGGACCTGTGCTACTTGAGGCTATAAATCTTGAGGCTATAGTACAACCCCCTAAATTTAACAATACGGTCTCGTGTGCCTATATCGTCCCCATATACTACTTACAGTGCAGGGCAAGTTACGGCATAAATTTGCACTGGAAGAGAGAACCATCTAGATGGTTAGTAATATTTTTCAGAGCTGTCTTGAAGCTCTCCACTGATTTTGAGCACACAACACTATCACTTAGATGATTCTAGTCCACAACTCTTTTTCTAAAGGAAGAATGTCTAAATCGTTATGTTCTACATTGTTCAACTACAAAACATCTATTATTTGATACTAGTTTTTCTACAATGTTTATCCTTTCAAAATTTGGAAAAGATTTGGCTTTAATCTGGCGTTTTTGTCTTAATGGTTTAAAAATACATTTGGTGACAGAGCTGGCACTAACCCCTCGACTACCTTATAGAGATGTGTCAAACGAATCCTACTACGTCTGTCTTGGAGTGTTGGTAGACCCAGGTCAGTTAACATTTCGTTGACGCATCCTGCTTCTCTGGTTCTGTAACCACTAGATATAAATCGTGCTGTCTGATGTTGAACTTTCTCGATTCTGTCAACATCCTTAATATAGTACGGATCCCAGACAACACAATCATATTCTAACACGAATCTGACTAGTGCTATATAGCAGTTTGTCTGCATGTCTGCGGACAGTGTCAGAGGTTATGACGAATCCATCACAAAGAGAGCATCACATGTACTTGCAGGACAAACAGCGTTGCGTATTGTCATCAATCACTATATGATAACTGATTGTCAACTTCAGTTGACATTAAAATCAGAAATTAAATCTACAAGTCATTAGCAATAAATTACAAAGTTATACAAACCGTGGTTGACTTCAGATTCAGCTAAATGATCGATAAAAGCATGTTCACATTTCTGCCTGAACGTGTGACAAGCAATAAAAGGAAACTGATATTTATGGAGAACAGTCCATGAAAGGGGATAAATCTCACAGCACTACTGTACACAAACTGTTCCAATGGTAAGAATACCTTTTGACTTGCTCTACCACTGGAAATTGTTGATCTTTTAACATGGGGCGCTTACGCCTTTGGTGAACGAAATCATCTACCATCATTTTTTTTTTAGCTATGAAAAATACAAACTCATTTGGAAGGCCACATATGTTGTCATCTTGTTGCTGAAGCACTGTGTGCACTTGAGCATTCACCAACCCCGCACTACTTGTTTTCACATTAAAGTATGTTTAATATTATAAAAATTTATATTAACATTTGTAGACATTACTCAGTCCATTGGAACTCAGCTGATGTAGATCTGAGCAGGTTTGATACCAAAGCAGAGTTGACTGAGTTTATTAGTTGGTGTCAACCGCGGTGAGCTTGTGAGTTTTCAAAATCAAACTGGTGAACTGCAAATGTTGACATTCAAGATAATGTTGTCAGGGTGAGAGGTACTGTTACAAAGAACCTGGATGAAATCACTGAAAACACTGGAAGCAGGGTTGCCAGTATGTCGGTTCGGATTATTAAAGGCCATGTTGATACTGCTTAACGTGGGATGAAACAATACGTGGATGAACAAATCCCAGGTGTGCCCCCACCACCACAAGTAGTAAGTTCATTTATACCATACCAACTACTGACCAATGAAGGAGAGGTAAAAACTAATAACAACAAACGGTTGAATTGTTTTTACTAATGTGAATGGTTTTATAAACCTAAACCTCACATCCTAACAGTGCACGTGTCTGGATTATATTTATTTATCGTGTCTCGTTATTATAGTAGACTGAGTCAAATAACAGCATTGATAAATAATCAGCCTGGTCCAAGAGTAGTAATACAAACTGAGCCAGACAACAGCGTTCCAAAATCTTTCATATATACGATATCAATATCAATGATTGCTAAAGATGAATAACCATCTTCTGTGTTTCTGTTTAAGGTTAGATTTATCATTGCATATAAGTAACGGATTCTGACCATGGTGACAAGATTGAAAAATTTGCCAAAAGGTTGTTAAGAAGACAGCAGATACTAACATTGATGGCGATTTTGTCCCACTTGTTGATGAATATTTGCATAGGAGTGGTGTTAAAACACGCCTGTATACACAAAATATAATCTTGTTAAGAGTCAAATAAAAACTGATAGTTGGGACCAAACTGATGTGCCAATGCCAACAAGAGGTCAGCTTGGTGTTACAGCATTAGCATGTGAAAACGCCCAATCATTGACTGCGCCACTAGGTGTAGAATCATTCAGGGGTTGTTTCAACAACGAGAAAGTTGAATTCACAGCTGAACCCACCCCTGTTAGAAGAACTATGATAGACCCTCATTGTCAATAACGTGAAAAAATCATTGAAGCAGTACAACAACTGCTGCAAAATAAACACACCAAAAGAACCGTGTTCATCATGAAATAAAAACGTGTTTGGTTGTAGATACTATTTGTGGGTTTACCGCAGCAACAACTGTTGGTCTTGGTGTGGCAGAATCATGGCAACAACAACCCTCATAGGTGCATCAGTTCGAATTATTATCGGACTATATTGATAGTAAGCAGTATCCCGGGTGGTGTGAGCAAAATAATTAGATATAATTACATTCACAAATAAGTATGTATTCTTAACTGCTTCATGCAGTACAAAGTAGTCTAAACATGTTTAATAAAAGTGTATTTGGTGGCTATTGAGGTTAAAATAATTAGAACAGCCAAGTTCTGTTTTGACAGAAATGGAAAATCGCTGACAACTCCAAGCACAAATAAGAAACTGAGCAGTAGAAGATCCAAAGACCATGAATGTCAAGTAAAACAAACTTAAAATATAAATACCAAAACCAATTTGTCATGTAACAATCTTAACAACATGTAACATAGTAGTGTAATAATATACGTTTTGTTAGTTATTGATCTAGGTCAACAGGCTCTATCATCCATAAAAGTTCTTGTGTGGTTCACTTTCACTCTCACTGATTATAATCCATACATTGTATATATGTAATGGCTTTTTACCAATATATGCAAAAGCCATGGGAGATAAAAGGGTGTGACCTATATAATTTTTTTAATTTTTTTAATCAAATGGTCTAAATCCACTATTTGACACTACTCATATTTAAATTGTCACTATAGCCCACAAAATAATCTTCTCTTCTTATCATATTTACTAAAATCAAAATGCATTCTACCCACCCCCACTATATAATCCAATTAAACAGTGTATGTTTGAATATATTACCTACTCATCCTAATAACCATTTAATTATTTATTTCCTCCCCTATTTTGATTCAGCAAAAGATTTCCTAAATATTTATGTTCAGTTTGCAACAGAATTTCTATAATCAACTATCCACCTAGTATCTCTAAACATTTTGAAACTTTTTCTTTAATTTTTACAATTCCTACATCAAGTTTTCCTTTGCTGTCTGAAAGAAAAGGTTTTTCATGTATCATATTTTCAACAAAAGCAAACTAAATCATTGAATGTTTTATGTAATTTTAGTTCCTTTTCCCAAATAAAAATCTAATCTTATATTTCCTGTGGTCTCCAGTTTTCTGACTGCTGTAATTACAGTTTTAACAAAAATAATTTATTTCCCTAGAAAACACGGTGAAAAGGTGAAAATATGAAATAGGACTTACGGTTTGTGAAGAAAATCCAAACATTTATCCTAGTACTGAAAAAATACAAGTCCTATCACTAAATAATTTTAACTGAATCCAGGTTCGAATCTTGATGACGTTCCAAGATGGAGGACGATGATGTCAGATGAAGTCTTTACACAAATGTCCAGAATTTCACGCTGAACCACAATTTGTACTGTACTGTTCCAATTTAGAATGAATTTCACTGAATGTCTTTGTCCTAAACCACTTGTGTAGTTCTCCAGGGAAAAATAAGTTATTATTTAAAAAGTAGATGAACTTCTATAGCTGTCATCTGTAACAAGACACATTTCGAGCTCTACAGATGTAAAGAAAAATAAACTCTTTCCAGCACAAGAAAAATAATACCTTCTTCTCAAGGTATAAGAACGACTCTGACTATTTCACAGGGACCTAAGTGTTTAAAAACCGACCTAAAACGTCATTTCATGCACACGAATGAAACGCAATAAACAATGCAATTTCATGATGGAATCACGTATGCTTAGGAAATGCCCTTGGCCACGACCAGTCGTTTATGCCGGTTGTTTATCCACCCGGCAATCTAAAAAAAAAAAAAATTACGAAAGCCGAGAGTCACATTTACGTTCTAAATAAACACAACGTTTCTTTCAAAAATATCAGATCCTGTGAACATAATCATCATCATAACAATATACAATGATACAAAAATGGAATAAAAAGAATTCAAATTTGAACACACAAGTAATTAAACTACGTGGTCGTAACAGGCATCACGTTGCTAATGATGTATGTCCCAGTATTTGGGTATTGGCATCACCTTGTAATGGTGTATATAACAGAACTACTATAGGCACCACCTTGTAATCGTGTATATCCCAGAACTACTATAGGCGTCACATTGCTAATAATGTATGCCGCAATACTTGGGTATTGGCATCACCTTGCTAATGGTGTATGTCCCATTGCTTGGGTATTGGCATCACCTTGTAATGGTGTATGTCCCAGAACTACTATAGGCATCACCTTGTAATGGTGTATGTCCCAGAGCTACTATAGGCACCACTTTGTAATGGTGTATGTCCCAGAGCTACTATAGGCATAACATTGCTAATGGTGTATGTCACACTACTTGGGTATAGGCATCACTTTCTAATGGTGAATGTTCCAGTACTATGGTACTGGCATCACCTTGTAATGGTGTATGTCCTGGTACTTGGGTATTGGCATCACCATGCAATGGTTTGTGCCCCAGTATTTGGTACTGACATCACCTTGTAATGGTTTATTCCCAGGGCATGAGTATTGGCATCACCTTAGTATGTCATGTAGATCTAATGTTTTGGTTCAGAAGCCATTTTTATTCTTAACTGTAGATGGGGGGAAATGAATTAGTATACTTAAACATTGTTCCTTTTTCAGTCACACCGACCTTCACTTCGACACTCAAGTTATTGTGCAGAAGCCATTTTTCTTCTTCCTCTCATTGTGACAATGACCATTTATCTCTTGACCCCAAAACTGATAGGGTTCTTCCTTTCTCCAAGCACAAGCCATTAACAATGTTTGGGAACAAGATGGTGGACAACTCAAGTTACTGTTGGAAAGCAAACGGCAAATAGACAACTATAAAAAATATATGATGTACTTGAGTTTTATTCATGATATTCCAGTCCGTTGTAAAGAAGAATAACACAATTTTCCACCACTGTCCTTGGAACACAACAGAGCTGTCTTTTTCACATTGGACCCAAGTCGTCACAATGCAATGACATCTAATGATGAAATCTTTTTATCATGGGAAAGGCATATTGCTATGAAAAAAGAATGATATCTAGCAGGATCACCTGAAAGGGAAGAAAAATATAAAAATATACAACTTTATAAAAAGCTTATAATAAATACTTCCTAAACATTTGATCCTCTGGCAATGAATAATCAACTTTATGTTCCCTACTGAATTAAGAAAGTCGGCTTGTGTAAAATGAATGTTTACTGTTCAACTTTATTAGGATGTCACTGATAGGGTGTCACTCTTTGCTTACCGGCATTTTAGCACTATGAACTCTAGAAGAGATTGGATGTGAAATGACATTGCAACTTTTACATACTGAAAATGAAAATGTCTTACTCAATTTTAACAAACACAATAACAATACTATGAAGAAGATGATCAAATAATGGAAATAAGAACTATGGAAAACGTTAAGATCTTTTGTAAACTGCCCATGGTTGCTTTCTCTTGTAGAAAACTGATGTGTGATATAAACAAAATTGGCATACCAAAAATAAATCACTAACATACCAGTTTTTTTAAATTATTTTATTAGAAAAGTCTTGATATTTGACCTGTGTGAATTTGTGCATTTAGTAAATACTCGTTCATCTGTTATTTTATAGCCAGTTAGTGACACATTGCTAATTCCCATACTCCTGCATGTCATAACCCTTAGTTGGGGACGTATATTCAACTAAATAGTCATAAAAGAAAATGTATACCAACCATATATTTCAAATCTTGTTTGGATTGATTCGGCAATTACCTATGTGAAAATATCAATTTTTAAAAAAGTTAAATACCCTATCATTTCACAGGTGATCATTCTTACTTAACTGACTGTAGTTACTTTAGTATGGAGCACACCAAAATGAATAAAGAACGGATGAAGATTTGCTGTCATCTAACATGCTCAGTAGTCTCAATCAGCCAGACCTCTGTATGGCTCAATGAAACCTCTACCAAACAATGGTATGGTAAAAACCAAATTTTCCTTTTAACACCAGAATGAGGCAATCCCAAAATTTGATCTATCGAGATATACTTTCTGCAGTAATCTATCAAGTTCAGATTTATCTAGGGATACTTTCTGCAATCAAAATTATATTGTAAGCAATAAATGATATCACTGCACATCACTTTGTTCACATTACATTGGCTGATGAGATAAAGTGAAGTAATTATGAAATGGATGTCATGTTTCTCATCAACATGTACAGTTTCACTGGCTGAGATTATGAAATGATATCATGTTTCTTGTCAACAAACTAGAGTTTCATTAGCTGTAATTATGAAATGGATGTCACATTCTTGTCAACATGTACAGTTCATTGGCTGTGATTATGAAATGATGTAATGTTTCTTGTCAACATGTACGGTTTCATTGGGTGTGATTATGAAATGATATCAGGTTTCTTGTCAACAACCTAGAGTTTCATTAGCTGCGATTATGAAATAATGTCACGTTTCTTGTCAGCATGAACAGTTTCATTGGCCGTGATTATGCAATGATGTAATGTTTCTATTCAACATGTATATTTCATTGGCTATGATTAATAATTCATGTCAAGTTTCTTGTCAACATGTACCGTTTCACTGGCTTACTGAGATAACATATACAAGAACGATGTATGTAAACAAAGTGATGTGCAGTGATATCATTTATTGCTTACAATATAATTTTGATTGCAGAAAGTATCCCTAGATAAATCTGAACTTGATAGATTACTGCAGAAAGTTTATCTCGATAGATCTGGATTTGAATGACTTCAGAAAATATGTCTAGGTAAACCTGGACTTGAATGAGTGCAGAGAATGTCTAGATAAACCTGGACTTGAATGATTGCATGGAATGTGTAGATAAATCTTGACTTGAATGATTCCACTAAGTATATCTAGATAAATCTGGACGTGATAGATTACTGCATGAAGTATGTCTAGATAAATATGAACAGATTACTACATAAATATGTCTAGATACATTTGAACCTGGACGATTTCAAAATGTTCTAAATAGTGAATGTATGGTGCTGCTATTTCTCAGAAAGTGGAGTCATTTCTGACAATGAATTATTGTGCTGCTATTTTCATAAAGTGTAGTCATACCTGAACAGAATATGCACGGGAAGTAATTGAACTATGGATATTTTTTAGATGTAACATTTTTAATGGCAAACAGCAACAATAAGTTATTACATTTAGAATTTATTTACAGAGATAACTGACCAAATTACATTACATATTTAAAATTGATAAATAAAAAGGACATGTCTTTCTATCTTTGACAGTCCATCTGCAGTCTTAACCTCTTTTATACAAATGTCCAATTAAAATGTACTTTATTGTACATCATGAGACCGATGACCATGAAGAAAACTGATTGCCTGGATAGACAAGGAAGTCTCCACCAAATTTGCTTCCAGAAGTGATAAAATACCCTTTTCCCCACAGATCCTTGAAAACAGAGTACCTCAGCCTCTCCTGGTCTGTGCAGGGATAACTCCAAAGTGGTGGACTGGGATGCCCTGTTACCATGTAAGGGCTTTCTGAAAGAAAATAGATTTACTGTCTCTTCTCCAATACTGATTTCTCGTTTTCATGATAATGTGTGCATGAAAACACCTTTGTATGTATATATATATATATATATATATATATATATATATATATATATATATATATATATATATATATACACACGGGTTTTCATCCCATGTGCAGAATATGGTTTTAGTCTTGGCAATCATGAAATAGTCATTTTTTTTTTCACATACTGCTGCATGCAGCACGTACAAAGTATCAGCAATGGGGATCTACTATTGTTTATTCTCCAACCATGGATTGACCATACTCTAGCATATACAGTGCTATTTTTCTGTATATCTTTCCAATGCACAGCAGATTTGTCAGGAAGATGCCCACTTTACAGCAGAAATCTTCAACTAATGAGATACATGAAAAGTGTAAGAAGTTTTTCTTTCTTGCTTTCCTCCATACGTGATAAAATTGTTTACTTGTTTCTAAATTTATTCTAAACAACTAGAAAGTCAGACCTTTAGTATTGCACTAGCAATAATTGCAATTACACAGTCAATAATTTTGCCTCAATTTAGTTTTGTCAAGCCCATCTTGGCAAAAGCTCAACACAGTGACCACTTTAGCATCTGTGTACATGCTTGTCAGTCCATTCATCGGTATGTTACGTCCACACATTACATTAAGCTACATGTTAACAATTTTTACTTTCTAATTTAATAATTACCCTCATTATCAAAGCCTGGAGACAGGCTTTACAGTGTATATGCATAAATTTAATTTGCAATTTTGAAAACAAAATATTCATAGGCCCGAAGGAATAACTAAGTACTTCAGGGCCAGAAGGTATGACAAAATACTTATGGGCCAGAAGGTATGATTAAGTACTTATGGGCCAGAAGAAATGACTAAGTATTTATGGGCCAGAAGGTACGACTAAGTACTTACAGGCCAGAATGTATGATTAAATAATATGGGCCAAAAGAACTGACTTCGTATTTATGGGTTAGAGGGAATGACTAAGTACATATAAGCCAGAAGGTATGACTAAATACTTTTAGGCCAAAAGAAAGACTAAGTATTTATGGGCCAGAAGTTATGACTTGTGGGCCAGAAAGTGTAACTTCATACTTATGGACCAGAAGGTATGACTAAGTACCTATGAACCAGAAGTATGACTTATGGACCATAAGATATGACTAGGTTGTTATGGCCCACAAGGAATGACTAAGCACTTATGGGCCTGAAGGTATGACTAAGTATGACTAAGTACCTATTAACCAGAAGGTATGAGTGAGTACTTACGGGCAGAACGTATGACTTATGGACCGGATGCAGTGACTATGTACTTATCGACCAGAAGTATTTTATGGACCAGAAGTGATGGCAAATACTTATTAAGCTGAAGGAATGACTAAGTACTTATGGGCCAGAAAGTATGACTAAATACTTATGGGCCAGAAGGTATGACTAAGTATTTATGGGCCAGAAGGTATGATTATGTTCTTATGGGCCAGAAGGTATGGCTAAACATTTATGGGCCAGAATGTACGGCTACGTACATATGGAGTAGAAGGTATGACTAAGTACTTACGGATCAGAAGGTATGACTAAGTACTTATGGGCCTGAAGGTATCACTAAGTACTTATGGATCAAAAGGTATGACTAAATACTTACGGATCAGAAGGTATGACTTATGGGCCAAAAGGTATTACTATGTACCTATGGATCAGAAGGTATGACTAAGTACTTATGGGCCAGAAGGTATGACTAAGTACTTATGAACCACAAGTTATGGCTAAATATTCTTATAAACCAGAAGGTATGACTACTTGTGAACCAGAAGGTATAACTAAGTACTTATAGGCCAAAAGGTATGACTAGGTACATATGGACCAGAATGCATGACTAAATATTTATGGACCAGAAGGTAATCACTTATTGTCAGAAGGAATGAATACATGCTTATGGGCCAGAAGGTATGACTAAATACATATGGGCCAGAAGGTATGACTTATGTGCCAGAAGGTATGACTAGCCAACAAATTGGAGTGGATGAATCTGGGAAAGAAAGCAGCTTGTGGAGAAAACCGTGTGACATTGTAATGTAGCCTACTCACCGTGAAGAATAGAAAGGAATGTGCTGTATTACCATGCTGGCAATGGTAGCAAATGCGGAAGAGCAATCCCAGCTTGTAACCTAAAGACAGTAGAAGAAAAGACAAGGAGGTATTTAACAGTGTACTGATTTATAGCTGATGTTTTAGTCCAGAATTTTGCACTAAAAGATGTGAAGCTGATAGGCTATATAATTGACAAAGACCCACAACAAATACTTAGACATTTGCGGCTGATTGGATACAAAGTAAAGAATCGCATACAAGTACATTTTGAGAACATAATATCCAATTAAATATATTGCACAAAAATGGAATTAGTAACAATAAAATGGTTTAGAGGAGCACAGGTAAAATTTTATAATCAACTAGTTGTTACAAAATTTGTTCCAGTTCAATTGAGATAAACTGAGCAAACTTCAAAATATATTCCATCGCAAAGAAGTAGAGAACCTAAACTCTCAATCCCAACCCCCAGAAACAGTACACGAGATATGATTGATCATTTAAAGCGCTGGAGTCCAGGTCAAACGTCCTTGTCGCCAAGAAATTATCGCAAACACCTTACTGAGCACAACTTTGATGGAATCGACATTCAATTAAAGACTTCAGGAATTGATAAGTATCAATTCAATAACCCTGATATTACAGCTAACAATTTGGGTTGGCAACGATGCATAAACCCACTGCCGTTAAGTACAAAAGCATTTAAAGAAAGAAAAAAGCTTGGACCTGCTAAGTATAAATCGGTGAAAAGACAGTGTAGACGCCAACACTAATCTCTGTGTGTGAATTTAAAAAAAAAAAAAAAAACATTGACCGAATGGCATACAAACACAACAAGTTTGAAGGAAAGAAACATGCTTGCCGACGTTACTTCCAAAAGTTCAACGTAGAAGACCTACTGAAAGGTCAAATTAGGGACTGTTGTAGTACAGATGAAAAGCTACAACACGTGACCTAGCCTGATCAAGGAAGCAAGACGAAGATCTATCATTTCAGAACAACTATCAGCAAATTCCTTTTCAAAATATCATCTATGCAATTTTCAAGGTACTGAGTGGTCCATGCCTTCCACAGAAACTTCTAACCGAGCACAATAATGACGTTTGACGCGCGCGGAAAATCTTTGATCAGGACAGATGTAGATTTTCTAACATATTCGATGAAAATGCAGTAACTGCTTTTATTCACAGCCTAGAGCATGAATTCAGAGATTATTTAAAAAAAAAACTTTCAAAACAAACTATTAATAATGCGGAAAATGGGAAGCGATCAATTTAAACAATGCAGATAAATGTCATGTTTCATGTGGAGAACTCATTGCGGACAATGTAATTTAGAACTGTCAAATTTATGTAAAGTACCTTAGTGGGGACCACAAAATACTGCAGCATAAAGCTGCATATCAGCCCACAAGGCAGAAAGGTTCCTACTGTGCTACAAAACTTCTGTAGGTATGATAGGCACCTAATCATGCCGACGATATGAAATGCATCGAGTGGGGCTTTAAAGCCATTCTACGCAACATGGAAAAATGCATGACGTTTTCACTCAAACAAATATAGTTTCCTGGAAGTCTACAGCTTATGACTGGGAAAGTTGATAAATTGGCTGAATGTTTGGCCAATGACAGTGGGGAGAAGTTTAACAGTTCATCAAGGTTCGCAGCAGGCGTAGCTATCAACCTAAACCTTTTACTTCGAAAGTTCTCCTGTCCATATGAATATATGAGCAGCTGCCAGTTTCCACCAACAGTCATTTGTTACGTGTAGGCTCGTACAAATGTAACAGAAGAAAGGAGTGAAGTCAACAAACTTTGTATATTTTAATAAAATAATTTATTTCCCTAGAAAACAATGTAAAAATTGGTAAATAGGACTTACAGTTTGTGAATATAATCCAAAATTCGATCCTAAGAATGAAAACACAAGTCCTATCACTAAATAGTTCTATTAGAATCCAAGTTCGAATCTCGACGACACACAAATATGGAAGGCGATGACGTCAGATGTGGTCCAATGTACGAATATCAACAATTCCTCAATTGAATCACAGTTTTTGTTTCCTAATAATTTCCAGAATAAATTTCCATGAATATCTTTCAGAATTTTTTATAAAAAAAAGTCAACTTGTTGAGTTTCCAGGAGAATAAATTATTAAATTCAAAAATCAGATGAAAAACAAACAATCTGGCAACAAATAAAAAGAAACACCTTGTTCCTTCAAGATATTAAAACGACTCTGCCAGAAGAATATTAAGAATGCATATTTAAACCCCAAAAACATCATTTCAAGTCTCGCGAGATGGGTCATGTGGTCTCTTACTACAAGAAATCCATCACGTACGCCAGTGTAGCCCCACTTAAAAACCAATAATTAAATAGCGTTGTTTACACATGGTGATCACGCAAGGAAAGTATAGCCCTGATACTGACCAATCATTTTAACTGCCTGTGTGCGTTCTTGCCAGCCCAAGACGAACTAGGTTAACTAAAAATAATTCTCATGTAACACTTTTACGTCTTAAATAAATAACATTTGCTAAAAGAAAATATCGAATTACTGAAAAAGAATTTTGAATCCGATAAAAATATTCATTACAATAAAATGTAATGAAACAAAAATAAGATAAAAAAGAATTTTAAAACTAACACACAAGCAATTTAATTACGTAACACATTCTACAGCAGCTAAGCCAATTTGAGAAAGATTATGCGACCCACAAAACGTTTGTAATGCATTTGGATGCAAAACTCTTGCAGATTATTGCACTATACCTGCGAACTGATGTGCTACTGCTTACTGATATATTTGAAGCGTTCCGAGGCACATCACTCAAAAATACAGTCTGGACCCACCAACAATTATTGATCGTGTGTCATGACGTGAGACCCTCTCCAATAAGACTGGTGTTGAAGCTCGATCAGCTAGTAAACATCTGGGTTGTTGTTTTTTTTCCAAAAAGATCTATGTGGAGTAATTTCTACGGTAACCTGCCGTTATCCAAAAAGCAAAAAGCTCCATGTGCGCCGCGCGTGGATTAGACCATGACAGCGAAATACTAAACAGCTGAAACAGTAAATTAAAAATAAGAATTCTCTATGACAAGGCAATGATGCAGAGACTGCCAGCTGGTCCATATATGTGGACTGAGCCATTGACTCAAACCCATCTTGAATCTATTGTACCGGATCCGGAAAATAGCTTCATTTCAGCCTCGATCTCGAAACCTTGAATATATGTATGACCCGCACAGCAACTATCCGCTTGCTCTTGAAAACTTTTAGCTCAAGAGGATTGGCTGAGCGAGTACCAACGCAATTCCATTTAACAAATTTGAGAGCAAGTTTACTAGTGTTTGAGGTGGTATGAAGCTAGTTTCATACCTGACGATTAAAAAATAATATACGAGATCCATTACTGAATCCTCCAGCAGTATACAAAACTAGGTATGAACGTATACTATGTATGATATGCACAAAACCAAGCGCTTTTCAGATAAGCCGATCAAATTACACACAGACGTGACAACCTGTTGTCTCACATAAAAACGCGCGATCAACACGACATGGTTGAAAATACCTCTGTGACACGAGCATTATCAGCGTCAACAGCCACTCAGTAGCATTGCGAACAATATGTTTCTTGGAAAATTTAAGATTGATTGCAATGTAGCACAGACTACGTAGTTTGTTGGACTTCGCCGAATCTTGTACAACATCCTAAGAGCGGATGCTGTGTAAGTACGAAAGGCTAGAGGAGTTTCAAAATCTATTGCAAAAAAAGTACCTTTGATGCAACATGTAATTGAAGTGTCTTAAGCACGAAAAAGTTTCGTTACCAGATGAGAGCCATTTCAAGTTACTGTCACCAAATGGATGGGCATAGTATTAACAAGACTTGATTGCATCCGCTAGACACGATGAATTAATCGCTGCTCATGGAATTACAACACTTCTATGCGAGCACTATCTCCTGATGGAAAAGTGTAGCAGGATCATATATTTTATAATTTTATATACTCATGTTTTAATTAGGCAGAAGCGGGTATTTTATTATTTTATGTAATTAATGTTCATTGATGAGTGAAATAAAGTCATCGGTTACAATTATTGTGTTATTCTCATTTTACGCATATTTAGCCAATTAGGCAACCTTGAACCAGGATTACCTGTTCGAGTTTTGTCCACTCTGAAAAATGAAGTACCCTGAGTATTGCTTATGCTGAGTTGTTCTATTATATGACAAGTGGTAAGTAACTTTCTGATTGGTTAGTTTGCTACTTGTCGGTATAAGCAGAAGAGAGGCTGAACCCTACAAAGGTTTTAGGAGCGTCCGTTCGCAAAATTAAGGGTTACTATAAAAGCTAAGAACAAAAGTCAACAACGTCAAACCGAAACCTCTAACCGAACATATTTCCATACAACGGGGAAACAGACCGCAACAACGAAATCATCCGGGTTAGCTCGTTTTTGTTACTCCATCAATGACGTATTTTTCTTTTTTCATCATTTAGGTGTGTTTGTTTGCGACGCGCTCACTCATTTTTTGTCGTTCAGCCTCTCTGCTGCTGTGTGGGTTTGACTTAATTAAATCATTATTATACCAGTAATGGAATCTCATACAGCTAGATCAGCTCGACAGCCACTAGAGTAGAGTCAATTAAAAAAATATCCCTGTTCGTGATTCTGTCAAACAAAAATTACAAGCGCGTCAAGAGTCTCAGGAAGAATTTGCCAAAGAAACAGAACAGTTATTTAAACCGGTTACAGAGGCTACCAAAAGCCTTCTTCCCGGGTTAGAGCCAACAGCTAAAGCAACTCGAAAAATAGCAGAGAGAACTAAAAAAAAAAAAACAAAGAAAGATTCTAAGAGACGTTTCAGGTGACATAGCTGCTACTCAACCAATGCGAGAAATACTTGAAGGTATTGACCAAAAGAATCAAGCAGAACCAGAACTAAAACCAAATCAAGTAAGGGCCAGAACTGAAGTGAATGATAAATTTACCGAAAGAGATATTTCATTCATAAAAAATATTGAAACGGTAAGATTACCTGCGCTTGCTGTGCACAGCTTTGATCAGAGGGAACAATTTCTAAAACTCGAGTACGCTGATGATAATGTAAGTCGTGAAACCTGGTACAAATGGGTATTTTGCATACACCACGGAGCTGATCAGGTCAGAAATAATGATCCAAGATATATTACATTTGATGATGGAATAAAAAATAATCTCAAACAGTTACAACAACGAAAACAATAACAACAACGACAACCACTCCAAACAACAGATAAGGTAAAATAATGGCTGGATTCAAATTCTGAACCAGGCGCCACTGGAAGTGGTATTGGTATAGGTACCAGGGGGAGTGGTCTTATTACCTCATGTCCCAATAACGCTCTTGCCGATGTTAAACGATTAGAAATTCTGATTGGCGGAAAACGAGGTGGTAATAATTCCCCAGAAATCATTAATGAAGCACCTGATATTTGTCAGAGATTATTTACAGGCGGTATCATGGATATTAATGTTTATCGACCCTTCATTGATGAAATTACCACAGTGATTAAGAGTATTGGATGTGGCATAATTAAATCATTATTATATCAATAATGGAATCTTACACAGCTAAACTAGCTCGACAGCGACTAGAGGCAATTGAAAAATATATCCCCGTCCGTGATTCCGTCAGGCAACAACTACAAGCTCGTGAGGAATCTCAAGTGGAATTTGCAGAAGGTGCAGAACAATTATTTAAACCGGTTACGAAGGCTACCAAAGATCTTCTTCCCGCGTTGGAGCAAACCGATAAAGCAACCGGAAAAATAGCAGAAAGAACTAAAAAGACAAAAAGGATTCTGCCAGAACTTCCAGTCGAAATAGCTGCGGTTCAGCCAAAATTACAAGAAGAAATACAACAAGTGCTTGAGAGCGTTGACAAAGTTCGTGAGGAGGTGGATGATGTAACGAATCTTGTTACGCCAAAACCAAAACCAAGACCAAAACCACCAGCTCGATTAACCGAAAAGGGTCGTAGGATACTTCGAGAAAACGCTGTAGCGGTTGTCGCAACAAGATATCCACATCGTGATAGATTATTAGATCCAGACACCGTTAGTGTTTCAGAAAAAAATTGGGATGCTTTTATATTTCGAAAGTCCCGTGGTATATCTAGATTCACTGATAAATATAAGGATGAATTTACAAATTTTAAGAGACAAGTCGAAGAGGATAAAGGAGCACCATTACCCGGAGATATATGATTGACAGAAAAATCGTCATTCGGCCCACCTTGTATTGAGGAAGAAGAAAGATCTGGAAGTGGTCTTGGTACGGGTACCACAGGAAGTGGTCAAATTACTCAATGTCCCGATAACATCCTTGCTGATGTTGAACGATTAGAAATCCTTATTGGAGGAAAAGGAGCCGGTAATAATTCCCCAAAAGTCATTAATGAAGCAGCTGCTATTTGACAGATTATTTACAGGCGGTATCATGGATATTAATGTTTATCGAGCCCTCATCAATGAAAGCGCCGATGATTACCGCAGTGATTGATCAGGTATACAATTAGATCAGTGACAAGAAAATAAGATGATCATACGTAATGCTCACCGTGGACCAACCATGGTCAGGATGATAAATTCGCGATTACCTACATATACAGCGTTCTACGGAGATGGACTCGGTGATGTTATTCAGGGTCTGTTCAGAAGGATAGCCCCAAAAGCAATACCGATTGCAAAGCAACTGGGAATAAAAGCTATTGATGTTGTTCGTGATAAAGGTATTGGTGATGTTGGCGATGTTGCCGGTAAAGCATTCTCGGCAATCAAGGATAGACTAGCACGATTAATACGACGAAAACCTCAGCCAGTAAAACCTCAGCCAGTAAAATTACCCAGCACAGAAGTTATGCCTGCAAATGTTAGTAAAATAATAAATCAAGATGCGAATCAAAAACTAGCAGAGTTGGCTGGTGTACGCCTATCAGAAAAGGAAAAAATATAACCGCAAGTTTAATAACAGGAAGTGGTCTTCATGTTAGCCGATAATAAATATAATAAAGAAGTTCAAACGTGTATCTGATCCAGCATTCGACATGGACGCACCAGTTCTCAAGGATGAATCTGTGTGCGATTATCAATGTTATTCTTATGACGCACGACAGCCAAATCAGCGTGGAAGAATCGAATTACAAGTTCAGGATACAAGTAGATATTTCTTACCCGCTGAAGCATTTATTGAAGTAGAAGGTGAAATTAAAATAGATAATAATGATGAATATGGCACTGATATTAGTGTTGGTTTTGTTAATAATGGTATTATGGCGTTGTTTGACAGCGCTACGTACATGATTGACGGAAAAATATTTCAGAAAGACGATATTGGGTCTAGCAAGATACACCGACAATTATTCAAGATCAGCTGGTCCATCAATGATATTTGTAAAGGATAATTCTGATTCTCCGGAGTACCGACAATATAAAATAGGACGGCCACAAAACATTGCCAGAAATGCCGCCGCGGATGTGCATAATATGATTATTAACATCAATGAAGACTTTAATTTAGGATTTAGAACACGTCGGTCAATGCTGAAAAGTGAAAGTAGAAGATTTTCATGTGCAATTCCACTATCACATATTTTTGGATTCTGCAGAAACGTCAGAAAGGTCATTTTCGGAGCCAAGCATACAGTTGTACTTGTAAGAAAAGCTACAGATGATGATGCAATATGGCGACCTGCTTGTGATGCTGGCAAAGTATTAATAACAAAACTTTCATTGTGGATGCCAACAATGACTCCATCACTAACCGAAGAACAACAGTTACTTTCTTTTATGAGTCAAGATGGTAAATCGACATTATCATGGCTGACGATGACCACAGATAGTGTTCAAAGTACAATTAATGGTTTATTTACGTGGCAGATAGCATCACAACAAGGTGTCTTTGCACCGCGACATATATTTGTTGCGTTACAAAATGTTGAACGAGTAAACTCACAAACACGCAGTTCAATGATATTTGAGAAACTCGGTGTTTCTAAGGTTCACTGAGAATAAATGGCCATCAAGAACCATCCGAAGATATATTATTGAATTTTGATCAAAATCATGTAGCACGTGCATATCATCGTTTAATGTCATTTATGGGACGTGATCAAAATGTTGATACTGGTTTACAAATATCACAGTTAGATTTTATAACGTTGTATCCGATTTTTTATTTCTCGTTGGAACCTTTGGATTTATTTAGACAATCCGTCGTTGATATACACTTTCGAGCTCGTGTAGCAAGGGGAGCTATTGCCAATTACAGAGCAATTGCTGTTATATTATCCGATAAAACAATGCTACTTGAAGGTTTTTGGTGGTCGCGTGAGAGTCATTGATGCCCCAGTCGAAAACATGTAATTAAATAGCTCATGATATTATAATGTCATATCATCACGTTGATGTTACTCTGACTCCTGGTCAGATTAAAAAAACTACAATCAGTATCAAAAAAGAATTCGGGAATGAAAATATTACTGAAACATGGACAAATCTCAGGTGGTCCAAATAAACTGACTGAACGTCAACTCAGGCATTTCAATGACGCCAAACGATCAAAGACTGGCGCACCACTTGATCTGTCTGCGGGTGCCATTAGCGACATTGCCAAGACTGGTGGTATATTTCCACTTCTCGCAGCTATACCAGCTTTGATAGCAGAGGCTGCACCCGCGATTGCGAAAGCTGCTGCACTCGACGCAGTTGGAACTGCCGCTAGAATGGCATTAAAGAAATCAACAGGAAAAGGAATAAAAACTTCCAAAAAAAAGGGAAAGGTCTAAGACTGCCAGGAACTCCTCGTTCATGGTACGGAAAAAGTCTAAGACTTCCCGGGACACTTCGTTGAACACAAAACGTCCCCTTCCCATGTCCAATTTTGATTTACTTGATGCTGCTAAAATAACTAAATATCAAAAATTTCAGAGGCGTTTTTATGCGCGATCAATTGCCAAAACAACCAAATCGTGTTGAGACCGGTATCATTAATCTCGATAGAAGTTCTGGTCCGGGTACTCATTGGGTTGCATATGCGATTGATCTACGTGGAATTGTTTATTTCGATTTGTATGGACTGGCACCACCGATGGAATTTTTTAAATATGTCGACAACGGTGGCAAAGTCACTGTCAACACTCCCGTATGGTATTCAACATTACCAACACAAAAAATAACCGATCCACCAATATGTGGCCGTGAATCACTCGCTGTACTCGATACTATTTCAAAATCAGCGATTTCTTCGCCTGCGACGCCATCTCATAAAGTTGTAAGTGTTTATACGAGTTCTGTTTTAAATCGCTAATCGTATAATGGTTGATATTTATGGAAGATCCTCTATCAAAGACAAAAAACGCGAAGACATCGATTTGTCGAAATTTGCTACAAAGGATGAACTCGCCGACATGGTCGATTTATCGGGTGTTGACCGAAATGAAGTTGTAGTTTTTCAAGACAAATACGGCATTTTAAAAAAGAGTAACATTAAATGGGTCGATATAATTCGTAGAGTTCTTGGTGCTACCACGGATAATATTCCAGTTTTTACTGACGGTGGTAGAATCAGAAACTCAAATATATCATTTATATCTATCAGATATGAAATTAGAACTGAAGTAAGAAATAGTGTTGCTGATCGTTTAAAATCCACCGGTGATACAATGACAGTAAACTCAACATGAATTGGAACAAAATTGTTATTTTAAGAGAACCAACAGGTGATGAAGATGCCGAAACAAAGACATATGTGGATGATAAGGATACGTCCATCGATGACAAATCAAATACACTACGAGCCGAGTATGACGTTCACGTAAATATGTTTTTAAATACTCGTAGAAATTTTCAAAAACTTAATAAAATCGCAGATGCTTTCTTTGGAAGTCCAGTGGTTGTCGACACAAAACTCTCTGAAATTAATACAAAACTAGGAGATGTTATTAGTGGAATTCCTAATATCGTTCAAAATACTAATCTGATTAAAATTCCTCACGCAGCGACTAATGTCGCCGTCAACAATATCGTATACACAGTATCATCAGGGTCATCAACATGGTCACAACAAAATAACACTATCAAACATACCGCGAAAGTCACTGGTGTGTATAGGCTGTCTGTGTTCTGCGCTGCAAAATTCAGGATATTTACCACGTATCCATGGCGTCATTCGACTGATAATTTTTCTGGAACCGTGTCTATTGTATTAAATAAAGATGCCGAAGAAATATTTATACTGGAACCATCTGATAAAAAAATAACCGTAGCATCTTACTGGTAGTGTCCGAGATTTGTCGCTGAAACACCTCTTTTGATTACTTAATTTAATGACAACGTCATTAAGTATAATGATTTCACCAACATCGATGGCTTTGCCATTGTCGATGACAAAGTCATTGACGTCGGATCTGAACATTGTAAACAAATTCAGATACGAGCAAGCGTGTTTGTTACAGACCCATCTAAAAAACATTATTGACGAGTACACAAAAAAAATAAACAAATACCGTAGACGTATCATTGTTACTGATATAATTGTTTGTTCTGCATCTGCGATCGTCGCTGGAACAGCAACTATAATCGGATCATTATCAGCCACATATATAATAGCACCAATAATAGGAATTGGTGTTGCAGTTATAACCGGTATTGCTGGTATTCTTAATATAATTGCAAAAAGGATATCTACGTGTGCGGCTGACAAATTACATGAATATCAAATATTGCTATCGGCGGCAACACACCCACACGCCAAATTATCATTACTGATATCGTCAGGTCTCAATGATGGAGTAATATCAGATCAGGAATTGGCGAAAATGATTAAGGTTTACTATGACGATGGCAGAGCCATTGACAAAGTCAATTTACTTCCAGGTTTAAAATCAAGTAAATAATAATAACAATGACTTCGTCATCGACGCCGCAAGAACTCCTCCAACAAATCGTCGCTAATACAACACTGTCAACCACGACAATGATATCAACGAGTTCAACTAATCCTGAATTCGATTTTGTTTTTCTAGCGGCCATTGCAGCGAAACAAATCGCATTAGCACAACTGCGAGTATATCACAGTTGGCCAATGTAAGATCAAAATCATTTGGTGGATTATCCGTAAATAACTCATTAGTTTTTTCTTATAAAAATAAATCTGATGAAACTCCAGATTGGCAAGTTGTTGGTATTCCTACGGGCAGTTATCAAATCGAACAGATCCATTATGAGTTCCAGCGCAGGATTAAATCTATAACAGGAAAAGTATCTGAAATCGCTATTACGGTTCATGAACCAACATTAACAGCCGCGTTAGAAATATCAACGCCGGCATACTCCGTTGATATATGCCAATCATCGATCAGAACTGTATTAGGATGGCCAGAAGGTCGACCGGTTTATCAAGGACCTTCAGAACCGATCAAAGCTGATTTCGTCACAGACAAAAAAGAGTATTTTGGAGTAAACTTTATAAGTTATTACGACCATACTTACGTGTGGGCGTTTGTAAGAGAGGATCCGGCGCTTAAACCGGCTGCTTACTTCAAACGAGATGGAGACCATTTATATCCTGGAAGTTTAAGATACCCTTAATTAGGTAATGAGAGAGAATATCATTTCGATGCCATTAAAGGTTTATTTGATGATACTGTTATCTATTATAATGCGAGTATAGATGAACTACGTAAGAAATTTGCCAAATACGTAATAGAATTTCCCCAATGAGAAACTTCGTGAGGAAATTATTTCACAGATAAAGCACACAAATAAAATCAAGGATGATCTTGAATCTTCCAACCGTAAACTTATACAGTCTGTTATTGATTCAACCGACACATTCACCAATGGTATTATCGAACGATCAGTCAAACGCGAGTTTTTAAGTGCGATGGCGGTATCTGAGGTTGATTTACCAAAATTTAAATTTTACGGAAATCTTGTCAAAGTCAATGATATCATCGAAGAATACTTTCCAAAGATCGTAGACGCGTGGAGAAAAATAAAACCACCAGAGATTATTCTCAGACACGATAATGATCCGTACGGGGGCGGTCGTCATGTATCACCAGGTGTTGCAAACATCACATCAACGATCGCAGTTAATTTGGTGTGTGATGCTATTGATGGAAGTTATCTCGTAGAGGTTGAAAAATCCACCCTGACACAACAAGGATATATCCTATATTCATTTACCCCCGAAGTACCCCTCGGGTTTTTAATTGTGTCAGCACCCGTTAATCCGGTTTATCTCCGATGTCATAATCCACTGTTGTCACGGATACATTTTAGACTTATTGACCAGGCCGGACACTTACTTGACCTACGTCAGGAAGTTCTGGTGAGAACTTTGTATGTAAAATCGTGAGTTCGTAGAACTCCAAGATCGTCAACGAATTAAAATTACACGAATAAATATAATCAATGACGAAATTATCGGGAATGATTGTCGAGATAGAAAAACTAACCCATGCACAACAATTGATGGTGTGTTATTATTGTCTAAACAAACTTCGTAAAAAGATTATCGATAACGTCATCGATATGGTAAAAAATTCTGAATTAAGAAGAATAAACAAAAAAATAAATCTGAATCTGAATTTGAATCAGAATCAGAATCTGATTCAGAAAAAATATTATAATCATGAATCAGAATAAATATTATCTGAATCTGTGTCAGAATAAATATTATATTATATTATATTATATTATTATCAGAATAAATCTGAAATCTGATTCTGTTTAAACTTATTATAATCAAAATAAATAAATGAAAAAATAGCAAAAGACAGTACCTGACGAGCAAGTTGAATGACATCGGATATATATCTTCGGTGTAATTGTTATATTTGTTTCTCACTGTAATTGTAATTTTTCTTTCTCATTGCAATTATTGGATCGCTAAGCGCGATAGGGGTAATAAAAACACCCTCTAGGCGAACCCCTGGTGTTTTGAGGTTCGGGGGTGCCAGGCGAGTTACACCTGGAATTAAGGTTTTTTTTTTACTATTTTACAATCACCCGTATACAAATATATTCCATCACAAACTGTAACGTGGATTTATTTCAATTTCCAGACACTCTTCATAAAATATACCGTATAAAATATCTGTATTCGATAATCGCACATATATTTTCTGCACAAGATGTCATTCGCGAGATTATAAAATGCATGTAAGTCTGTATATACAACTATGCTACTTGTCTTTACAGGTTAAAGCTAAAAATATCTTACCTGTATTTTGTCCTGTTGTGAGAAAAGGTAAAAAACACAATCCAGGCACAGTCATATAATATTACGCACTTGCAAGCGGGACAACTGCTTAATTACTCTAGCGGGGAAGTCATTAATTGACGGAGTTATCTCCCTTCGTCATTTAATACTATAGGAACATATGAAAATGATATTTTTTGTTTATATTTCTTTGAAAAGGCCGACTTAGTTATATTATTTGCGACATATTGCATTGAATTCGGTTGAATATCAAAATATTTTCCAGCTGAACTCATTGATTGAAATACTATTTCTTCGCCAGTTCACGGATTGAACAACTTTCGGAAACTTACTATATTTCCCAGTACCACCTCGTGCATTATTCTGACTGTGTAATAGCTTGCAAATTCGATAAAGAATTATCAAGTTTATTGCAATTGATGTGATCGATCGCGAGTCCATCTTTGATCAGTCCCTGAAAACATTCATATACGAATCTATGTGAGTAATATCTTTCTTTTCCAACAGTAACTCTGATATAAGCAGCATTATCAACAGTACCGACTGGTTTTTTAGTCGACAGTTCCTGATTACACCATCACGAGCTGCTTCATAATTGGTCATGGTGGGACGTTTCACAAATTCATTTTGCTCCATTTGTATAATAATATTATTTGTCTAAATTGTTATTTTGAAAATCTGGCGAGATAGTCTTCGGCGGTTTTTATGGGAGACTCAACATTTTTTATCATAATATCGTTTCAGCTCTCTGTATCTTTTACCACCACATTGCACACACAACTGCGTTTTTCCTCTGACCCCAACACCGCATCGTAAACAAGGTTTTGGTTCTACACTTCCAAGCCGAAAACTTTGCATATGATAGCCACATAATTCATTTACGCATGCGCGGTTACACGGAGTTGTAAATCCTATCATTAACCAATTGCATTGATTCTTTGCTTGTATCATTATATATATAATTAATGTTTAATTGAACACATATTTGCCTTAATTATAATATGGAGGAATTTACGAGATTATCCGCAATTAAGCCTTCTAGAGCTAGATTTGATCTTGACAAACTCAATGACTTCGTCATCGGGAAACCAAAATTTAGATTTTCGATGCAAGATTTGGTGCTGATGAATAAAGATATAGCTGATAGTATCAACGAAGCCAAGAAGGAATTTCGCGACGATGGTGCAGCTCATACGTGGTCAACATTTAGAATCATATTGCTGAGAGGTGAAATCGATTGTTGAATGAATGACGAGCGAGGAAGGAAAATTATTAACTACCTCGATGGTCAGCGATATATTATTCTAATAAAATTTATTATACAGACAGACGACGACGTTTGGATTATCCGGGACAAACGTGACCCTGTCTGCGTGACCGTTGGAAGTAGCATCGTCATGTTGAATAAAAATTCCAAACCAGGAATGTTGACTGGTATTGACAAACCATATTATGAACGAGCGTATCCTGTGACTGCAGTTGTTTATGCGCTATATCCGTTAAATGATAAACCTGACGTTGGTGATCTCGCGCCGATGAAACTGTCGTCGTTGACAAAGTCATTGGGGATAAATTGTGTAGTTGAGCGAGTTACAGAACATTTCGCAGCAGCGGTACGTGGAAACGGTTTAACGGATCATCGACGTGATAAAATAAACAAATGGACGCAGCGAGTTAAAGATACCAGAGTGTCTATCAGCGACGGTGCTGAGTTAGAAAAAATATTAAGATTTCCGATTACGGTGAAGACGCTCACCGGTGAGATTTTATACGCACCGAAATACACCAAAAATGGAGCTCCGATAACAATCATTGATCATAACGCGCATGCATTGACGCCCGCGGTGATGATATTTCCACGAGACAGAACAGTTAAATTTTACGACGGCGTTATATTTGATTTTATCAACGATATCAGTATCCTGTATCTGTTTGGTTGTTTCAAAGTTCCGATAATGGAAATTAAGATCAGTTTGTGCGGCCTAACGGAGAAATTAATCGTGCAGAATCACTCCACAAAGAAATGAAAAATCTTGGGTTGAAATATACGAACGGTGATGAAATCACTGTCGAACAATTACTGAATAACTATTTTACCGTTCCATCAGTTGCTGTTCACTTTGCTCAGGAGAAAAATTCATGGAGATTTACAAGATCGGAATTTCTCGAAGACGTCCAACGTAGTTGCGTCGAATACGGACACGGCGGATTATGGAATACTCGATACGATCACAGCGATGTTATATCAGTTGACATGGTAGCGTGTTATCCTGGAAGTTTTCACGAGATGACCAGAGTTGCGATAAATGTACTTTTACCAGATCTTGATATGACTGGATTCGGCTGCGTAGATTCATTTGAATTTGTACGAGATCTTGATCCGAATGTTTATGTGTGGTTTGGAAGACATTTCTCTGAAAAACACTGGGCTCCTATTGTGTTGTTACGATACATGCTTGATGTAAAAATACTGATATCGTGCAAAGTAAGTGGTGCGATAATATTGTATCATTCGCAGAAACAAGTTTGGTTGCTAGAACTAGATAAATTCGATGCAGAAAGTGATATTAGAGAAAAATTTCATAATCTTGACGAGGATGAAGTTGTTAAACTGATTAATGTTGTATCCGGATACAACAAGGAAAATAATGGAAAACCTGCAAAAGATCTCGGCAGAAAACTAATTGGTAAGTTTACTCAGGGTGGTGCGTATGATCATAAACGAACGTGTACCAGGTTGATCAAGGACGATGCAGAACTCGATTTTATAATTGCTTATACAACGGAGAAAGGTACATTTGTGAACAGAAATGATGCTTGGTTGTCGAACGGAATTAAATTATGTACAATTGTGAGTTACACCGATGGCGAGTCGCCGCAATTGACTCATTTAAGATCTTCGATGCTCGCGTACGTTTCAATAAACGTATTATCGATGATAAACAGATTTGTTGATACCGCAGTTGGAGTTGCCACAGATTAATTTTTTTTTTTTTATATCAATAAAAAATATTTGGATTTGCTAGATACATTACTTGGCGCTGGTGAATGGGGATCATAGAGAATAAAACGCGAAAACATATTTAGTTATTCTGAATCTGCCGACGTTGAAATTGCGGAAAACTATTACAAGAATAACAATCAAATACCAGCATCGACAGCGCCATCCGTGTATGATCCTGAAGCCAGGCATAAAACCGTGTATCTTAATGAGTGTGGTGGTTCTGGTAAAACAACACGCGCGATTGAATTATTTAAAAGTTTAGATATTTTTGTTCTGACGCCCACACACAGAATCGCCAGAGAAATGAATGAACGACGGGTAAAATCACAAACTTATAACAGTTTCTTCAGATGGTGCGGAGACGCATGGACTCTATCGCGGATGGGTGAGAAATATATTTCCAAGATTATTATCTGGGACGAAATTTGTATGGTGTCGTTGGAAGTATTAAAAATGTTTCTTGATTGGCTGTTATCGAAGAATACAGCTGTAATAATGTGTGGTGATCATGGTCAACCGCCACCCTTTGTTGGACAATCTCCACACGAATGGTTATGCATGTTTGTAGATTATTACGAAGAAATAAATGATGATCATAGAGCTATTGATGAACCGCTGAAAGAATTACAAAGTTAATCAGACTGCAGCCAGATAGAATACAATGTGAAATAATGCGTGGAGTAATTCCAGAAACTACTATGAATGATTTTTGGAATTTATGGAAACCTGCTGATTTGATAGTTGTAAGTAGTAAGATAGTTCGTGATACACTTCAAGATAAATTATTATCTAAATACAAAGAAAGGTTTTCAGATTTACCTGTACCATTGTGTTATCGCCCAGCAGATACACGAAAACAATATATCGAAGTTGAAATTCCAGGAACTAATGAGAAACAAAAACCTGTACTTAATGATATTGTCTCAGTTCCTGTCAGTGCTGTTACGAGCGCGTTGAGCATGAGTAAAACTCCATGGACGTTAGGAACGATTCATTCATCACAAAGATTAACTATTTCTGATACAAATATTTCGATTATTGTTGATCGGATCGAATGGTCAAATTTAGTTTATCTTGCGCTATCTCGAGTCAGAAGAATATCTCATCTGGGTCGGGTTATCATAGACAATGATAATATAATCGCTGACATCATCAACGATGAAGTTGTCAAGAAAAAATTATCTGGGTATCTACAATCTGACCAAAAAAAATAACCGCGATTTTGATCTCGACGTTGAATTTATCATGACACTGAAACAACGACAGAATAATCACTGTACAAGTTGTAACTGTAATATGTTGTGGCAGTATTCGAATAACAATCCAAGACAGTTTACCGTAGATGGAATTAATAGTAGTCTTGGTCACATATGATGCTGACCTGTCTTGGATGCAATAGACGTAGGGGTGCCAGTCTACAGAAGTGACCGCGGTGGTAATTGTGTGTCTTCAGGAATTACTTGTAACTGTTCACGTACAAATCCAAGTTGAGGAGCAGTTGAATCCAGTCTGTAGATTGCAGGTCTACCTGTGGATCTAACCACGCTGGAAATTTTATGTGTGGTCACACTCCAGATGGAATTAGTTGCTCTTTTTCTACCCCCTTCGAGTTCACCGGGTTCATATAAATATCTGATAGTCACAGTTCCTAACACTGGCTGTTTTGAAAAATCACGTCGTTGTACAGGATATATTTTTTGTGATCGCGACGGTGGGTTTCATAGAAGTTGCAGGAGTAATTTCATTATTTAACGCAGCTATCACACCTGGTAATCTAGCAACCCATTCGCGAGATCTTGTATCTGCCTGAGTTATTTCCTTCGCATACTGGTATCCAAATAACCGCTCAGCGAGTGTTCGATTAAATTGTTCAACTATTGCCTGATCACGATGAATTGCGGTATGTCCTCGTCTGATTTTGACATTATGTTGCTTCATCAACGACGATACTGCACCGAGAAATTCTTTGCCAGGATCAACTTGTAGCAACTGTGGCCATCGTAGACCACCTTGTGGTCCGGATCCTCGTTGATAAATTTGTTCAAACGCAGATGCAACTTCAGTTGCTGTCTTTGTTGATAGTGACTCCGCTTCTTTATATCTACTTGCAACATCAACGACAGTTAACGCGTATTTGTATGTGCATGATTGATGCCCACGTGTTTTAATAGTATCGTGCGGTAAAAATAAAATATCTGCTTGATGAACCTCATTGGGGACGCTGACATCAAAATACGCGTACTGAATTCTTTTAGGTGGACGTAGATAGATTTGCCATATTGCCTGTCATGCTAACCACGCTGCAGCAACAGCACGTGAGACTTTTGCAGCTTCAGCAAGTTTACTAATCGCTGCTTTGCCCTTCCAATATCCTCTCGGGGAATAATAAATGGACTCCATTATAATAATCATATAATTAATTACCCAGCCCCTAACATTATTTTGCCTTTCATACCAGTTTTTACTAAGAAAGCAGCTAATTTTTCTCGAAGTGATTTATTTTCTACATTATTTATGTCATGAATTAAATTCACATCAGCGAGATGTCGTTGTTGTAAATCTTTATCTCGATAAGCAATATCGTGAACGTAACATGCTTGATCGATTCCATTTACGGGATATTCACCAGGCCGAGGTTGATCTTGATTGTCAAGACGAATATCTAAACGAGTTCCTGGCCCACAATAATTATAACCCGGTAAGTGTTTTTCCCCGGGATATTTCGCCCACGGTAATCCTGGTAATTTTCCCAACGAAGCGGTTATATCACCTCCCGTCGCTGTACTTGAAAGAAATTTATATTTTTTTGTGCCACACTTTTCACACTTACCTGTCAGTGCACGCTTTTTATTTTTTGTTATTATCGTTGTTAATCCAGTGGTGGACGTGGCTGCCCTGCATCGAACACAATATAGATTCATATTATTTATTATATGGATATAATTGACTTTTCTGCGACACGAAAACAAGAACCAGTAAAGCATCACCCAGCGCTACCGAATTCTATCAGAATGATAATAATAGGTCCATCTGGAAGTGGGAAGACGCAATTTTTGCTTAATCTGATAATGAGATGGCTGAAGTGGGATAAATTATATTTAGTAGCACCATCTGTAGATGATCAGCGATGCTATGAAATACTTAAAGATTTTAATGAAAATGCAAAATCGTTAAATGAAGACAGTGACGTTATTGATTTTATCACTGATGTTGATGAAGCGCCATCTGTAGATGATCTTGATGGAAGTATTAATAATTTAGTAGTATACGATGATGTTATGCTGGACAAACAATCAAATCCAGCTAGGATATTTTCTCGAGGTAGACATAAAAACACAGACGTGATTTATGTTACACAGCGTTATGCACAAATTCCAAAAGTGATCAGAGATAACTGTAATATTTTAGTTGTGTTTAACGGAGTTGATAATCATACGCTGCAAAATATTTATTATACTTGGTGTTCAGGGGACATGGATATGATTAAGTTCAAACACTTTTTTCAAAAGCACAAGCTACTCCGTTTGGTTTTATAACAATAAATTTACATGATCCGAGGTCGAGATATCGTAACGGACTTGATACAATATTTGGATAAAAACCACAGCAGCAGAGAGGGTGCGACCAACAAAAGTGACCAACACGTAAACGCGGCCACGTAGCGATGAAATACAAAATCGTCATCGCAGTAACATAGCAAGCTAATACAACAGGGTTTCCTACGAGGCAAAGTTAGAGGTGCTGGTTAACGTTATTGACGTTGAGATTTCATTTTCGTACGAAGCTTTATTTTTCGTAAATAAGGTCTCAGGCAAATGGTCTGTCCACCCTCTCTGCTGCTACATGTATAAATATACATACATATACATATGTATACATGTATGGATTATGAATTATGCATGCATTGATATAAACAAAAACAGAATTTCAGCGGCAACCGTTAGCAGCATTTGAACCTGTCTCTATGGATTTAGTATGTACAATCATGATGAAGAGTGCACCAAAGTCATGTGAACTTGATCCGATTCCGACATCACTGTTGCTTGAGTGCTTAGATCCAATATTGCTTTCACTAACTTATGTTATTAATACCTCTCTCTCATCTGGGGAATTCCCATCATTTTTCAAAACTGCCATTGTAAAGCCTCTGATGAAGAAACCAACACTCGACCATAATGATTTAAAGAACTACCGACCAGTTTCTAATCTCCCATTCATGTCAAAAATCTTAGAAAAAGTTGTTCTATCCCAACTTGTATCTCATCTGAATTCAAACAGTCTTTTCAGCAATGTACAGTCTGCATATCGCCCTTGCCACAGTACTGAAACTACTCTTCTGAAAGTAGTTAATGACCTTCTCTCTGCTTTGGATAGCGGAAAGATTACAGTCCTCACTCTCCTTGACTTGTCTGCAGCATTTGACACAATAGACCATGATATATTACTTCACCGTCTCCAGCATGTATTTGGCATTCACGATACAGCCTTACTATGGTTCAAGTCCTACTTGGTCAACAGGACACAACTTGTGTCCGCAAATTGTTACGACCATGTAGTTTAATTACTTGTGTGTTAAAATTTGAATTCTTTTTCTTTCATTTTTGTATCTTTGTATATTATTATCATGATGATTATGTTCACAGGATCTGATAATTTTTGAAAGAAACATCGTGTTTATTTAGAACGTAAATATGACTCTCGGCTTGCGTAAATATTATTTTAGATTGCCGACTGGATAAACAATCGGCGTAAACGATTGGTTGTGGCCGAGGTCATTTCTAATTATACGTGTTTACATCTTGTACTGCGATTGTTAGATGATTAAATAACCACGCGTTCTTCGTGCGTGTGCATGAAATGACGTCTTAGGTCAGTTTTTAAACATATAGATCCCTATGAAATAGTCAGAATCGTTCTCATACCTTGAGAAGAAGGTATTATTTTTCTTGTGCTGGAATGAGTTTAATTTTCTTTACATCTGTAGAGCTCGAGATCTGTCTTGTTATAGATGACAGCTATAGGAGTTCATCTACTTTTTAAATAATAATTTATTTTTCCCTGGAGAACTACACAAGTGGTTTAGGACAAAAACATTCAGTGAAATTCATTCTAAATTGGAACAGTACAGTATAAATTGTGGTTCAACGTGAAATTCAGGACATTTGTGTAAAGACTTCATCTGACGTCATCGTCCTCCATCTTGGAACGTCATCAAGATTCGAATCTGGATTCAGTTAAAATTATTTAGTGACAGGACTTGTACATTTTTAGTACTAGGATAAATGTTTGGATTTTCTTCACAAACCGTAAGTCCTATTTTATATTTTCACCTTTTCACTGTGTTTTCTAGGGAAATAAATTATTTTTGTTAAAATTTACAAAGCTTGTTGTCTTTACTCTTTTCTTTTGTTCCTTTTGAACGAGCCAATACGTAACAATATGGAAAACACTCCAGCCCAGTTGATCTATGTTGTGGTGTTCCACAGGCGTCTGTTCTTGGACCTGTTCTCTTCATTCTATACACTCAGCCACTCTCAAGTGTCATAGATCATCATCCAGTGCCTCACCAATTGTATGCTGATGACACCCAAATATACAAATCTAGCCACCCAACTGAAGTTGAAGCTACCATCCAAGGCGTAGAGAGGTGCATTTCTGATATGAAATCATGAATGACATGCAACAAGCTGCAGATGAATGATGATAAAACTGAAGCCATTCTGATTACAACACAAAGACTTTCTCATTCACATCCTTTACCTCAGACAATAAATATCAGCAACACCAACATTAAATTCACATAGTCAGTACGAAACCTAGGTGTTACTCTCGACAGTACTCTCTCACTGCACCAACATGTCATGAACATATGCAAGGCTGCATATCTTGAGCTGAGACGCATCAGCTCCATTCGCAAGTATCTTTCAGTTGATGCCACTAAAACACTTGTGTGTTCCTTAGTACTTTCAAGACTGGACTTTTGTAACTCAATTCTGTCTGGTTCGTCTCAATATCTACTCCAGAAACTTCAAAAAGTTCAAAACACAGCTTCTCTGATCATCCTTAGAATACGATCAGAGCACGCCTTCCCCCCCCCCCGGCTCTGTACCCTACACTGGCTATCCATTCGATCCAGAATTGAACACAAAATTTGTTCTCTGTGCTACGTTTCACTGACGGGCTCCAGTCCAACATACCTATCTGACCTCACCCATGTGTACACACCAGCAAGATACTTACGCTCCTCTTCTGACACTCGTATTCTCAGTATTCCCACTATGAAAATGAAATCATATGGACAACGTTCTTTTGCATACCAGGGCCCAGCAACGTGTAACGAATTGCCCACTGAACTTAGACACAAAGACACAGTGATCTCATTCAAGAGCGCTCTTAAAACTCACCTATTTCTACTGCAAGAACAGACTTAAAGACCTAATGTTTCCTTACCTTAAATATTTACAGCATGTTTTCTGTTTTCTAATTTCGTGGTGTTTGTTTTTATTTTTGTAATCATATGATTATGTTTTTTAAGTGTTGTCAAATGTTGTAAAGCGCTTAGAACTTCTAAAGATTAGGCGCTATACAAAGTCGTCATTATTATTATTATTATTGTTAGTTTTATTACTTTCGCGCCTATAGTTCACTTTTTCTCCCCCATGCGACAGAGAAATCTATCTGTTTTGCAAACCTTACTTTTCGTATCTCAGTCTAGTCATCGTCTCAGTCAAGTTGTCCACGCGCTCAGAACTACTTTTAAAAACAGAAACCCTTGTTGTCTTCTGCTGTGCCTGACGTAGTTGTTCTAAAATCAAACAACAACAACAAACATATAATAACAACATAGTAACTTAAGGTCAATCCATCTTTGAGAACGCACCATACAAAAAACATTTCGAGAGAGAGAGAGACACACACACACACACACACACACACACACACACACACACACACACACATGATGTCGAGCTCTTTGGTATTATGCTAGTTCGTTCCACACAGCATGGTCAATTTTATCCTATATGCAGGCCTAGCTCAGTACATTTTCAGGTCAGAGCCATTAAATGTTGCTAAAGCTACCTAACTAGTTTTAAATACTTCGTGTGAAACAAATTATATACTGTTAGCTACATTTAATGACGCTGACCTGAAAATTGACTGTGCTACAGATAGGATAAAATTCTCAATGCTGTGCTAAATGAACTATCACAGAAAACAACTGATCCATGCACATAGGCTATAGACCTATACACTTCATAGCCTCCCAACTCTCTTAACAACTGCAGATAACTTAGTAACAGCCAGAAATGTGTTATGTCAAACTAACCTATCAAAGCATGTGAAACTGGACGCAAGCAAATCTCAGGAATCAAAGCATATGAAATGAGATACTCTACCTGATATATCTATGTTGGAATGTTATCCAATTTAGATCACCTTGGCAACTGGTTATCTTTTGATCGTTTTAAATATTCAGACTGTTATCAAAAGAAATGAGTCATTTATCAAGAAGACCTCACTTATATAATCCGTATGTTAGATCACGAGTACCAGTCATATCGCAGCCTTGAATCTTCTGTAAAGTTCTGAGTTATTTCCACTCCCTTTAAAATGATGTAATTACTGTTCTATTTGATACTTCGATAGTACATAATCTACTTATCTATAAGGGTTCTGCACTTCACTAGTCCTGCCGTAAGCTTCTGGACCATCCTATCATATACTAGATTAAAAGGGGCACTTCACATCACGTTTTAGGATCCAGCCTGATCATTACGGAAATCATCTGCTGACCTTTGAATTTCCATTTCCACTTATATATGTACTCTATCATGTACAAAACTGCATTAATGCTAGAGAAAGTTGTCCATAGCAAGTATATGTTCAGAATTATTTCTCACTTCAGCAGTATGAAAGCTGTAATTTGGCTGGATGAATAAAAACAGAGTTCAAGTGAATATGACGTCTTAGCAATCTAGTACACACCAACACCTCTTTTGTCATAGCAAATACTCGAGTTTACCCCTGACATTAACGACGGGTTGAAAACAAAACAAAACTAAATATGGGTAAATATGACTATCTATTGTGTAAAATATCACTAATTATTTTCTACAATATGACTTGTTATTATATAAAAAATGAATTGTTATTGTCATAAATATGACATGTTATTATCTGAAATATGACTTATTAGTATATAAAATATGACTTGATATTATATAAATATGACCTGTTATTATATAAAATATGACTTGTCATTATCTAAAATATGACTTGGCATTATACAAAACAGTCATAATATCCAAGATATTGCATAACGAATAAGTTATCGTTGAAATCACGTAAGTTTCATACAATTATGTTTTCATGGTCTTCAGAATTACAACAAACTATGCATATCATATTTGTGACATTTCTTGTAAATTTCTGAAATTAATGTAATGGGAGCTTGACTTAAAAATATTGCAATATTAAGGACAAGTAACACATTTATCTGATACTTAAGAATCTATATATCTTTATTCTTATTAGTTTCTACATTCAAAATCACTTTCACTCCCGTAAAACTTCGAATGTGAACGATTTTGCATTAATCGTATTAATATCTCTAACAATGCATTCGTTGCAGTTGATGAATTCGTCCCTGAACATGAAATCCCTTGACAACTCTAACTGCAAGAGACTGTATTTACTTCATTATGTCCTGTCATTATACATATGATTTTCAAAGCTCGTATAATAATCACGAAAATTCCTTTAATGGAAATGGAACATGAGGGGTTTTTATATTCAGCGAAATGTGAAATGTACTTTTCATGACTTATATTCTAATCTCCACGTTCCAGACTTTAAAATATACCATAAACCGTTTTAAATGAGTGCATCCTATCATATATATATATATATATATATATATATATATATATATATATATATATATATATATATATATATATATATATATATATAAGATGATGAGAATGCGCTTGAAGGAGTGAAAGGAAGATGAGATGATGCCGAAGCGCTTAAAGGAATAAAAGCCTGGATATTTGTCTGGTCTTCTGTTACAATATAATTTTCAAATCGGTGATTTCTAGTCGTTACTCTATACAATTCTTAAAAGTAATATACTATCTGAATTGTATAGTTCATACACTCAGCCTTTAATTAATGTTTTTATTATATAATGTAAGTTAAACAATAACTCTTAACCAGTTCTACTGGGACATCAATGGCCAAAAAATGTTATTCTCTACTGCTGTTAGTTCAATGGTCAAAGACTTGTTAACTAGTACAACTATTACTTCGATGGTCAATAATCTGTTACCATTACTACTGTTACTTCAGTGTCAAACAATGTTTTTTGATCTCTCTACTGTTACTTCCAATGTCAGATAATGGTTAATCAGTACTCATTTTACTGCAGTGCTAAAATAACCCTATTAGCTAGAACCACTGTCACTTCAGTGTTCAAGCAATATGTTTTTCAGATCCTACTGTTTTTTCAATGGTCAAATAATTTGGTAACCAGTACCACTATTGCTTCAATGTCCAAATAGTCCGATACCCAGTATTACTGTAATTTCTATGGTTGACAAATCCGTTATTTGGAATGTACTGTTACTTCAATGGTCAAATAATTTGTTAAGAGTACTATTAATACTTCAATGGTCAAGCAGTATGTAGAAAACACTAAGCCAGCTCAAGCTGACTAATATGAAAAGCATATATCAACCGTACAGCCTATTGCATTAGGGCATTTCTTGACAGTATAATATCTATTTAGATACATTTGGGATTATTCTGTTCCAACGAATGGAAAGTTTATCTGTGATAGAGTAAACAATTATGTTACCTTTTATTTTTAGACGCTTTTCTTGATTTTGTTTTAAAAAAATGGAAATGAAATTTCCGTTTATCAATGCCTAATATTACAGGCTAATCACAATATTGAGCGAAGGCTTCCAACTTTATGGCTAATTACAATGTTGAAAGAAGGCTTCCAACTTTACGGTTAATCACAGTGTTGAACGAAGGCTTCCAACTTAACGGGCTAATCACAGTGTTGAGAAGAGGCTTCCAATCTCGGATAAAAAGAAAAAAAGAGACAAATTTAACAGAATTAGAAGAATGTATTGAGTCATGAAAAAAGTCAGCTTGGAAGAGCGACTCTGAGAATTCCATTAAGGAAATAACGTGCGTTAAAATAAAAGAAAATGTCATTTTCAAAAGCTCTTATATCTACAGCTTATCAGGAGGGTTTATAACGAGGTGCCAGATGAAATGGAACAGTAGTAGACTGAGAAAATGATATCACTCTTCCTGATAAAAGTTAGCTGCAAGACGTATAGTGGAGATGAGAGCAGAAGGTAAACCAATTGTAATAGTCAACATTACACATTTCTGGCAGACCAGCAAAACACAAGATAAACTTTAACGGATGAAATGGGACTTTATAGGACAACTGCAGTGTCACAGATTTATGAAGCTGTGAAAGTAGGATATTTGACAGACATGAAGTGTTATTTACTTTACATTAAGCGAAAGTGGTTTACCGAAATAGGATGGGCGCAAGCTATAAACCGGAATAGGATGTAGGCAATGTCGATGTTGTTTAATTGTGATATAGTATTTAGGCCAGGAATTTGCGATTAGATTTTCAAACATAACTGTGGATGATAGTGATAAATACGTAAGTGCAACATGCTGAAATGCGTCATTTATTATAACGTATTTCAGTACTTGCAGTATTAAATAATATGAATCTTAATCAATGTATCTTCTTTCTAAAATTCGAGAAAACAGTTTCTAAATAGTTGTTATTGTCCTATTTTTCATTATTGTTCTAAAAAAATTGTCAGATTATTCTATCTATTGTAAATGAATCATTATTTTATGAACCACATACTTCTCCTCTGCAATTCATCTGAAAGAAGTGAGTGGGGGCCATATAGGGCGCATTGGGTCTAATGTTAAAGTTGGCTGTTTGCACTGTGGGGTCAAAATTTATAGGGTCACGTAGACTTCTATGTTAAATTTGGTCGTTTGCGCTATGGGGACAAATGGGACTTTAACATGGGCCTGTCTAGGGTCAATGGGAATTGACGTCACGGTACTGGACACTGGCAACAATGTTGCAAGTGGCTGACCTCAATCGGGCGGAACAGTGTGGCAAGGTGATGACCTGAATATGCGCTACTTTAGGGACAAATACAGACACAGACATGATTAAAGACATGGTTAGAGGCATAGACAGAGACATAGACATATGACACATAGATTTATGAACATAAATCTATCACACCAAAAATCGACTAAAAAATTTAGGCAAGAGAGAATAGATATCTTTTCGAGGCAAGGGATTGGCCCTGAAAAGGGCCTTTTAACTTTCTTCTATTGTATCTCCTCTCTTCTTCTCCTCCATCAACATTCTATTTCCTCCACTACATTCTTCTTTTCTTTCTTCTCCTTTTCATCCTCCTTTTCTTCCTTCTCCTTTATCTCCTCTTTTCTTCTCTTTTCATTCTCCTGCTCTTTTATTACCTTAGCATTCCATCTGCTCATTTCTTCTTATTTTTCTTTCTCTTCCTTTCCTTCTTTGTCCTGTTTAATCAGCTCTCTCAGTCTGTCCTTAGTTTTCTTCAAATTATTAAGTTCCATCCTCACTCTATGGAGACTATAACACCCATACTCCACTTTCACCAACAGTTCCTCTATTATCTCCAGGTCATCTACTACCTGTTGCAACTTCATCATTTTGTCTACAATATTACTGGCCATATTCGTTTATTCAATGTTGAACGGCGCGATTGACGAACGCTCCAAGTTATATGTCTCAAGCACGGACATGAAGGAAAATATCCCCTCTCACCAAGTACTCAAATCATATACCAAACAATTCATAGTGATATGAGTGCTAACCTAAAATAAAATTTTATACAAAACATTACACTAATACCAAACTTTGTGTTTAGAGACAAGTGTTTTTGTTAAGACAAAAAACCCACATACACACACATACAAACGTACACGTGCACACATACAAACATACACACACACAAACACCAACACACACACAAACACACAAACACACAAACACTTTTTGTGTTTAGAGAAAAAAGATACACATATACACACACAAATGTGCACACATACAAATACACAAACTCCTTTTTGTGTTTAGGGATAAGATTTTTGTTAAGAAAAAACAGACATACATATACACACGTACGCGTGCACACATCCACACACAAAACACAAACGTACGCGCGCACACATACACAAACAAAAACACACATATACACAAACACAATTATATGATTGGCAACTTGATTAGTCTCTCTTTTCTAGAGGTCTGGTTAACCCTGAGAAGGGTTGTTTTTTTTTTACTTCAGAAGCACCTGGTTAATGGTGACACCTCCCAGGCCGGGAATAACCCACACATCGCCGACTCCAGTCATTGTTCCAATTGACATTTGTGGTTGGGGCGCAGAGGCCACTTGAGTGGCTTCAGAATTCCAATCTTCAGTTTGTGGGATTCTGAAGTCTCACTCCCTTGCTATCCTTCGTCCTGCCTGTGGATGTTGTGGTCTCCTTACTCGCAGGGCTTGCTGAGGCTCCCATTCTTGCCTCTGCCTCTCCAATTCCTCTTCCCAATTTTCGATTTGAGGGATCACGGCTTCCTGTGCAGGTAGTGGCTGTGGTACTTAGCACTGCGGAGGTGTCCTCACCATTGACTTCACTTTACAGCTCTGCATTAGCATTCTTTCTTCTCCTCTTCATTCTTCTTTTTCTCTTCCTCTTCAATCTTTGCTTCTTCCTGGATTGCCTCCATGGCCAGCTCCTCCAGGAGTCGCCTGGCATACTCCAGTTGCATTTGGAGTTGTAAGAGCTTTGAATTCCTGCTCATCTTCTTTTAGTGACAAGTCAACGATGGGTAGTCAGACTGACGAACGCTGTACATTATATGTCTCAAGCACGGACGTGAAGGAAAACACCCCTTACACAAGAACTAACAATACCCACTCCACCATCAATAACATGGAATGCGCCGACCTATACGAAACTCTTCCGTTCACTTTTTCCTACACACACACTTTATTATCACTCATACATATAAAAGCACGCACTATCTTTCAAGTCAGAGAAACAAAGTGTTTATAGGCACACTCCTATTTTTTTACTTGCAAACAAGCACACACACACTATTTTCAAAACCAGAGAAACGAAGTATTTATAGGCACAATTCTATTTCTTAACCTACCAATACACAAGGAGCTTCTGCGAACTGAAGTTCCACATGCCGTTGACCGGATTTTATAGGGTGGAAATGTCCCTCGTCGCTGCCTTGGTCTGGAGTGAAATCAAAGGAACACAAAGAGTAGCATCCTGTATAATCGTCGTACGAAATGCGGTGGCTATTGCTGGTCCTAACTGTCCCGTGGTTTCCTACAGAGACAAGTACGGTCTCAAGTAATTCTTCTGGGCAAAGTTACGTTCGAAGTGTTATGTATATGTAATTAAATTGTTTGTTTGTTAGTTTTAAATTTTTTATTTTTATTTTACTCCATTACATGTTATTGTAATGTTAATTTTGTCTACTGGATTTGATATTTCTTTTTAGAAATTCAATTCAGTTCTGTTTGACCTGGTAAACAGCAAGTAGTTTAAACATTGTATCTATTTGCTGACCTTGATTCAGAAATCAGATAGACTTTGGAGTAAACAACCTTTTTCATTCATTCTAAGAGTAAGATTTATTTAGAGGAATCAAGGTCATACCTGGAGAACGTGACAAATAACATTTGTTTATTGTTACAAATTTTTGGTTCTCCCAGTGGGATGAAATTTTTACCTCCATCTGGGAATCTGTTTAGCGTCTTAGTTAGTCTTATAACTCATGTTATCATAAGAATCAGTTCAGTTGTGCTTTAAACCTTTGAAGCTCAAAGGTGTTTTGTTGTGACCAGTTTGAGTTGAATTTTTTATTTTTCGGGATTGGTAATTCATTTCTCTGGAAAACATACATATAAGTGCTCCTAACAGAATTCTTGGACAAAGACATTCATTGAAAATTATTCGGAATTCCAAACTGGAATATTATTCTTTGTGATTCAACAAAGAATTGTTGACACATCAGGACAAAGCAAACCATCGTAGAAGTCATCTCCTTCCATCTTGAATTTCATCGTGATTTGAACTGTGATTCACTTAGAACTTTTTATTGATAGGACTTACATTTTTTAACACTAGGATTAATTTTGGATTTGATTCATAAACAGTAAGTCCTTTTTCTCAATTTTTATTTTGTTTTTCTAGGGAAATAAATTATTTGTTAAATTTTACAAAGCTTGTTGGCTTCACTCTTTTCTTGTTACTTTTGTAAGAGCCTAGACACGTAACAGAAGGGTCTGGTACACAATGTCTTGCCATCGCGACTGACTTCGTTCTTGGACACACTGTAGTGCTTAAACTCAAAAGGATTGGCAGTGACGGCTCCGTTGAGGGATTCGTTGCTGACGATACCAACGATTAAACGTTTGGGTAACTGTCCTTGGAACAGATGATCTTCGATCTTGGATCGGATTTCAGCGGCAATGGTGAACGTTTTCACTTCCACTTGTCGTATCGGATACTTGGCGGTCGTTCTGCTCAAAGTGTGACTGATGTCGTTTCCCACTTTAGGTAATACTTCCACGCCTCACACTTAGAGTCTGGCTTCTTGGATGATGGTTTTGTACTCGTTGGCATTGGCCATCAAATGGAAAACGGTACTGCTACAATTCAGTATCAAGCGGATATCCACTCCGTTCAGCAAATACTTTTCTTCCAACCACATATTCAAATGCAAACGATCCATCAGTTCTAAACTACGTCCTTGACGGATTTTCTTTGACGGTCGTTAAAGTCCACATTGTGAGGATCGTCAGCTGATGTCACGGCTGTTTTGTTAAACTTGTCCGTGCCAACGGCGTCAGGATTCCATACGATGCAAGCATCCAGATGAGTGTCCTTGGCATCTTTTCCGTATGTCAAGGTTAAGTATCCATGCTGCTGCTGACTAGTTTGTTATTCAAGTACAAATCCACTACGCTGAACAAGGAATGCATGAAACTGTTGACGGGAGCTACCATGGCATTGCCATCTGGAGAGTGTCGTCCGTTTTTATCACTTTGACGTTCAGGTACTAGTAACTGCTATTCAGATCGATGTAATCTTCGGGCTGTACTTTGATTTCAAATTCGATGGGGACTGAGATTGTCAAAGAGGAGATGGGATGAAATTTTACCCATTGGGATTCTTGCATCGTTATCATAGTGGGTAGCATGGCAAACAGATCCAGTTCCGACTTGGAACATTCGCAAGACTCTCGGTGCATCATTTTTTCTATCTGTTATTTAATAATCAAAAATGTCTAATTCTTGAACGGTTCCTCTTTTTTTGGTCTTTCTAGCTCTGGGTGTAGGAAGTCCTCTGGAGGGGTTTCATCCTCGTCTCTTTCTGCCTTGTCCTTCCTGTGGCGCCAGGGAATCAGGAAAGCCGGACTAGGCAGGGTCCAGGGCATTTATAGGAGTTTCTCGTCGGCCCAAAATGTCTTTGCCAATTTGAAGCAAGACATTATTGCCTGATCTCAAGAAAGCTTCTTTGGGATTTTGTTTGTCGATGATGACATTTTGGAGAAATTCTTTGCCTTGCGTCAAAGTGGCAACTTCAAGGCGTGTAATCCTCGTGTCACCATTGGTTTCAAAACGGGGGCCACTAACGTAACACCGATTTCAGCATATCTAATAATCCATGCCCCCGCTGTCGAGCGACTCCTCGGTACACAGGATACAGGACTGACAAAAAGTTAGAGAATCGTTTTCGAAAATGGAGTTTCAACGTAACTTTCCCGTTTGAGAATGGAATATTTTGTCCCAGATCTTCTTTTATAGCAATGTTGACACTGTTGACATACGACTTACTGACGGACAAATAGTGAGGACGTACAAATTCGCGGTGAACGTGATAGGTGTTTCCATCCTCCTCGTCACTGGTCGTTGCAGAATCAACTTTGGAAGGAATGACTCGTGTAAAGGTACGGATGTGTCCCACCACGTTGTATTCCACCATATTAGAGTACACAAAGATCCAATTTAGTCCTTGGTTCAGTTCTACCGGGGAACGAGAAAACACCGCAAAAGTCAAGTTGTAGGTGATGGGTGATATGAGTGGACCCTTGACCATCTTAAGGTCTCCGCCCAAAATGTCAAGCAACTCAGGACAAAATGTAATGGACAACGTTTTTGCATTCGAAAATCTGATCAGTGGGCGAGGAGCCACTTTATGGTACTCGAGGGTGACACTTCGTTTGGTTTTGTCCAAGGCTTTTCCAAACAGCGCATTGAATTTGGAAGCAATCATGTCCACCGGATGTTGACTGCTGATATAATAGCCTGCGGAAATTTTCAACATATAGATGTACCGTGGAATATCGGCAGGCACTTGTCGTTTCATAGAGGCAACTACAGCTTCGTTTTCGTTCAAGTATTGTTGCACTTGGCCGTTCAGAACTTCGACCTCAAAAGTGTTTTGATTTTTAGTGATGTTTTTGATTTATGTAGGGTGAATCATCTCGGCCAAAGCCACTTCCCAATGGGCTTCGTGATCCAGTTGGATGGCCTGAGGTAATTTGGCCGTGAAACAGCAGAAAGTATTGTGGGGAAACACATCCATGGAATTGTCACTGGGTAAAGTTAAGTAAAATTGGTTACTCATAATTCCAGAATTCTGCTGTTCCTGGGTAACCGAGGTCAGAGAAGTGTCTAAAAGGATAGTTGTTGTTGTTTTGGTAGTGACTGTTGGGAGGGTGACTGACGTTGGGCGCACGACTGCAATTAATCAGTAAAATGGTGCACAATTGTTGGTCTCCTAGTTGCAAACTCAAATTGGCAATGGCAGCACCGATGACACAATACACCACAAACATTTAGCAGTAAAAGACGATTTGCGTTTTAGGCACACTTTCTCCACACCACACCCACAAGAGTTGCTTTTGTAGATCTTGCAGAGAAGAACTGGGGGAAGGAGTGGTCACTGTTGTGGTTGAGACTGTGTTGAAGGGCATGATGGTCCTTTTTTTATAGTCGATGACTTGCGAAGCGTCGATCCAAGAGTCAAAACTCTGCGGATATCCTTTCCGATGTACTTTGACTTCTTTGACACGTCGATTTCCCACTTTACGGGTTCTTTGATCGAGAATGCTTTCCATATCGTACACTTCGTCTTCTTTTTGGTTAATCGATGTAACTCTAAAAAGTCAAAAGTTCCTTTCAACACTTTCTCGATCATGTCTTCCATTTATATACGGCAGGATGACGACCACGCACTCGTCCAGTGACACGAAACAATTCGGTGGTCCAGTTGGGTAAGTAACCTTTATCGAAAGTGCATTTGGTTTTTCCAGTACGTACCCGATCTCCCGTCGTCAACACTCTACTTTTCTTGGGGACAGCCACAGGCGCAAACGTACAAAACAGGCGCTCAAAGACGGTCACTTCGTTGTCGGGAGTCACTTCTTGGGGGGCACATCTGATGCTCCGATGGTAAGATTGGTTGTGCGCTTGGACCAGGTGCGGCAAGACGTCGATGTAGTAGAGAGTGTGTTGATGCGTAAAATATTTCCACATGCGTTCTTTTAAGATGCGTTGAAAACTTTCCACGTGCTGGCTTTGGTTTCTGGATTCTCGGTGGAGAAAAAATGAATGTCTCGTTTCTTTAATTCTTTTCTGGAAAGTTTGGTCCAGAAATTCGGTGCCTTTGTCGGTTTACCATCGAAGAGGGTGACGACAAATTTGTTTCAACACCAGTTTGAGGGCTCGCACTAACTCAGTGCTCGATTTGGAAGTCAATGGCACGATCCACGCAAATTTGGAAAAGACATCGATGACACAAAACAAATATTTGTAGCCACAATTGTAGGTGGCCGAATGAGAGACATCGGCTAAATCGGCATGCAATTGATGATGAATTCCTTCCACTCGCGTGCGATTTCTTGAAAATTTTCGTCGAATGGGTTTGTGTAAGGTGTATATGGGTTGGTATTGTTACCATCCTTTCACTGGAGATAAACGGACACTTCTGAGTCGGGTTTTGGCAGCACGATACAATTTCTTAACTCCTCCGTGACCCGCAGGATGGGATGGATCGTAGTAAATGCTGGCTAAGAAATTCTCCATTAGAACATTTTTAATAAGTCACCCACTCTTTACGGATGCTACTCTTTTCTTCGTGTGGTATTTTCTTGGATTGTAATGCTTTGCGTGTCCGACTAGCAATAGGTGTCGAGGAGGATGTCTGAACAGGGGTAATCGGTTCTTGTTTAACTTCTGTCTTTACCTTCCCTTTCTTTTCTGAGGAAGAAGGGGTTGCTATCATCCTTTTAATTCAACCAATTCTGGATGTTGGTGGTGTTGACTTGCGTACTTTTTCTGGTGGAGTTTGAAACTCATATTCTCCTTTTTCTGTCTAGGTCACTGGGGGTGGTGTTGGTGATGATGGTTGTGATGGACGTTCTTACGTATATGGAATTTAATTGCTTGTGTGTTAGTCTTAAATTCTTTTTAATTTTATTTTTATTTCATTACATGTTATGATAACTTTATTCACTGGATTTGACATTTTTCTAGAAAAATCAGTTCAGTTCTAGTAAATAATCACTGTTGCTTCATTGTATTTTTAGCTGACCTAGTTCCTGACCTTGATTAAGAAATTTCGTAAACATTGAGTGAAAATCATTGGTCGTAATCAAGGTCATTCTTGGCTTGCGTGTCAGCTGTATTTTGTAAACAACTATTTTTATGTTCATTTCCAGTATGGGAATCATTGATTCTTAGCTAAGGCTATACTAGTCTACGTGATAATTGACATAGTTTTTACTGCGCTGTTTGAATTAAGTGATCACGTGACCTATCACGCGGGTATTAAATTCCGTTCTCAGTTGAGTTTAATACTCAATCTCAGTGTTTCTGAGTCAGTTGTAAATCATACCTTCAGGCTGAAAGGTATTCCTTTTGTTGCCATTTGAATTGAGTTTTTTATTTAAAATAATTTATTTTCCTGGAGACTTTACGTGTGTTCACCGAAATTCTTGGACAAAGACATTTACTAAAAATTATTCGGAATTCTAAAGCCGGAATTATATTTTTGGAGATTCAACAAGGAACTGTTGACATATCAGCACAAAACTGGTTATGGAGGACGTCATCGCCTTCCATCTTGGAACTTCATCGAGATTTGAACTTGGATTCAATTAGAACTGTTTAGAGATAGGACTTATATTTTTAAACTCTAGGATTAATTTTTGGATTATATTCACAACCCGTAAGTCTTATTTCATATTTTTACTTCATTTTCTAGGAAAATAAATTATTTTGTTAAATTTACAAACCTTGTTGGCTGCACTCTTTTCTTTGTTACTTTGTACGAGCCTAGTCACGTAACAAAGAAAATTGGGGTGCTCGTCCTTGGGATATATGAATTTTGGCTAAAATATTTCAGAAAATTGTTTTCTTGAAATTTAAATTCCCCTAGTTTTCAGAATATTTTAAATCCCAAGTACTATCTAACATTTTGTTTGAAATTTTTAGTGGAGTCAACAGGTATTTTTACAATATCATCAACAGTGGAGACTTTTCTATCTAGTCCTACTCAAGAACAGTTGGATTGTTTGAAAAAGATGAATTGCTTGAACTTGCCAGAAAATATGATCTTTTTGAGGCAAAATCTTCCTTAACGAAGCAAGAAATAAAAAAAACATTTTGATCCAGTGTTTGGTAGAAAAGAATGTTTTCGATAAAAGTGTTTTGGGTTTGATTAGTAAGTCTGTATCAGACTCTGACATGAACGTAAAAGAATTAAAATTAAAATACAAGATGAAATTAGAGTTAAGGAAGCTTGAACTTCAGAAAGAAGAAAAACAAAAGTTATTTGAAAAAGAGGAGAGAGAGAAACACATGCAGTTACAATTTGAGAAAGAGGAGAAAGAGACAGGAAAGAGACAATAATAAACAAATGAAGTTACAATTAGAAGAGAAGGAGAGAGAGAGACAGGAAAGAGGGAATGATAAAGAAATGAAGTCACAATTAGAAGAGCAGGAGAGAGAGAGACAGGAGAGAGAGAAAGATGAGTAAATGCAACTGGAATTACAGAAAGAACAAATGCACTTACAGATGCAAAAAAGAGAAAGATGAAAAGGAATTTCATGCACTTACAGATGCAGAAAAGAGAAAGATGAAAGGGAATTTCAAATTAAGTTAAAAGAAATAGAGCAAGCTAGTGAAAGGCACATTTCCACTCCACACACAAATTCAAGTTTTCATATTGCAAAGAATATTAGGTTAGTGTCCCCTTTTAAAGCAAATGCAGTACACAAATATTTCGTCATTTTGAAAAAGTTGCTGAAAATTGGAAATGGCCAAGGGAGCATTGGACTCAATTACTACAATGTGTACTTTTTCGTTAAACTAGTAATATTTACCATTCAATGTCAGTTCATCAAACTGCTGACTATGATTTGGTAAAAGAATGCATCTTAAAGGGTTATGAGTTAGCCCCTGAGGCTTATCGGCAAAAATTTAGGAACTATAAAACGATCCTGGACAAACACATGTCGAATTCGCAAGAGAAAAAGAGCAGTTATTTGATAGATGGTGCATAGCCGAGAAAGTTGAACATGATTATGAAAGTCTCAAACAGCTTGTATCACTTGAAAAGTTCAAGAACTGTGCCCATAGTGTTACGTGTAGGCTCGTAAAAAAGTAACAAAAGAAAAGAGTGAAGTCAACAAGCTTTGTAAAGTTTAACAAAATAATTTATTTCCCTAGAAAACAAGGTAAAAATATGAAATAGGACTTACGGTTCGTGAATATAATCCAAAAATTAATCCTAGAATTGAAATATGTAAGTCCTATCACTAACCAGTTATAATTGAAGCCAGGTGATGACGTCAGATGAGGTCGTTGTACTGATGGCAACAGTTCTTCGTTGAATCACAATTTATAATGTTCCCGTTTAGAATTCCAGAATAAATTTCCACCAAATGTCTTTGTCCCAGAATTTTTATAAAGAAAAGCACTTGTGTTGTTTTCCAGATTATAAATTATTCAATCCACAAAATAGAAGAAATTTAAATCAACTGGCATCAACATTATAAAAACACCTTGAGCTCTAACGGTGTAAAAATACAAATGAATTAATCTACTAGTAAATGGCTGTTTTAACCCACGATTTTAGATCACGTAGTGGCTCACGTGACGGGGCTACGTGATCACTAACTTGCACAGACCAGTAAAACAAATGCCAATTTACACCTAGGCGAAAATACCCTAGCTAAGAATCAAATTCTCACACTGGAAATAAATAAAAAAGAAAGGCTGTTTACAACTTAGTTAACATGTGTGCCGAACATGACCTTGGTAATAGCCAATCGTTTTCATTCAATGTTTACAAACGTCTCAACCGAGGTGAGCTATAAATACTGATAATATAATACTTTTATGTTCTCTTCAGGTAAAAACAGAGAAGTGAATTTTCCGAAAATAGTCAAATCTCGTGACAATTATCATTATAATAAAATGTAATGAAACAAAAAATAAAACAAAAAAAGAATTTTAAAACTAACACACAAGCAATTTAATTACATATTCGTAACACTTCACCCATAAACAAAAAAAAATGATTTATGTAATAAAGCTTTCTTTTTACCATATGTAAATTATACACGAGATAAAAATAAAATTACATTCGAAAACGCTTATGAACTATACAAAGTGTACATAAAAAAATATTTCAATACACGGGAAAGTGCATCTGCAATTAAATTGTCTTTTCCCTTGATGTGCCTGATGTCAAGATTATATTCTTGTAAAAGCAAACTCCACCTTAATAATCTTTGATTTTTGTTTTTCATCTTGTCGATGAAAGTAAGGGAGTTGTGATCACTTAACACAACAACCGAAGAAGCTGCTGTACAAATGTAAACTTCAAGATGCTGTAATGCCAATATTAAAGCCAAACATTCCTTCTCAATTATTGAGTAATTTCTTTGGTGCTTATTTAATTTCTTAGAGACATAGCACACTGGATGATCAACGCCATTTCTATCTTCAAGAATCAAAACTGCTCTAACCCCAAAATCACTTGCATCAACAAATAGTTTAAAAGATTGACTGAAATTTGGAGCTGTAAGAACCGGTGCACTTTTAAGTATGGTTTTTAACCTATCAAAAGCAGCTTGACATTTTTCAGTCCATAGAAACTTGTTTTTCTTGCTCAACAAGTTTGTCAGCGGTTCAGCAATATTAGAAAAATTGAAACAAAATTTCCGATAGTATCCAACCATACCTAAACATCGCATCAGCCGCTTTTTACTGACAGTCACAGGGAATTCAGAGATAACCTTGACCTTAGCATCTATAGGTTTAACTTGTCCATGTCCCACAGCATGTCCTAGAAAAGCTTTGATAAATTGTTATACTCATGTATACTTGTTTCGAAACCGGATAAAACTTTCCGTATGTGCACTGATTATAGGAAGGTGAACAGTGTGTCAAAAACAGATTCATTTCCATTACCAAGAATCGATGACTGCATTGATAAAATTAGAAATGCCAAGTAAGTCACCTAATTTGACCTTCTGAAAGGATTTTGGCAAATTCCACTAACGGAAAGGGCAAAGGAGATTTTGGCATTTGTGACACCAGATGGACTCTATCAATATAAAGTAATGCCGTTCGGGATGAAGAGTTCCCCAAGTACCTTTCAACGTTTGATGAATATGATTACCTCTGGTCTAGATAATTGTGATGCTTACATTGATGACGACATCTTCTACAACGACACCTGGAAAGAACATGTAGCCACGATTCGGAAATTCTTTGACAGACTCACTGATGCAAGTTTGACAATCAATTTATCTAAAAGTGAGTTCTGCCGTGCTTGTGCAACTTTCTAGGACATATTGTGGGACATGGACAAGTTAAACCAATTTTTATAATATTGCTGAAACCCTAACAAATTTATTGAGCAAGAAAAACAAGTTTCTTTGGACTGAAAAATATCAGGAGGCCTTTGATAAGTTAAAGGCCATACTTAAAAGTGCGCCGGTTCTTACAGCTCCAAATTTCAGTCAATCTTTTAAACTGTCTGTTGATGCAAGTAATGTTGGGGTTGGAGCAGTTTTGATTCAAGAAGATAGAAATGGTGTTGATCATCCAGTGTGCTATTTCTCTAAGAAATTAAATAAACACCAAAGAAATTACTCAACAATCGAGAAGGAATGTTTGGCTTTAATGTTGGCATTACGGCATTTTGAAGTTTACCTTAGTTCAGCTCCTTCTCTGATTGTTGTGTTTAGTGACCACAACCCCCTTACTTTCATCGACAATATGAAAAACAAAGATTATTAAGGTGGAGTTTGTTTTTACAAGAATATAATCTTGACATCAGGTACATCAAGGGAAAAGACAATTTAATTGCAGATGCACTTTCCCGTGTATAGAAATATTATTTCATGTACACCTTATATAATTCATAAGAGTTCTTCTTATGTAATTTTTTTTTACCTCATGTATAATTAACATATGGTAAAAGGAAAGCTTTATTATATAAATCTTTCTTTTTCTTTATGGGAGTAAGTGTTACGTATATGTAATTTAATTGCTTGTATGTTAGTTTTAATTTTTTTTTATTTTATTTTTATTTCAGTACATGTTATGATAACTTTATTCACTGGATTTGACATTTTTCTAGAAAAATCAGTTCAGTTCTAGTAAATAATCACTGTTGCTTCATTGTATTTTTAGCTGACCTTTTTCCTGTCCTTGATTAAGAAATTTCGTAAGCATTGAGTGGAAATCATTGGTCGTAATCAAGGGCATTCCTGGCTTGCGTGTCAGATCTATTTTTTTAAACAACTATTTTTATGTTCATTTCCAGTGTGGGAATCATTGATTCTTAGCTAAGGCTATACTAGCCTACGTGATAATTGACATATTTTTTACTGCGCTGTTTGAATTAAGTGATCACGTGACCTATCACGCCGGTATTAAACTGCGTTCTTATTTTGGGTTTAATACTCAATCTCAGTGTTTCTGAGTCAGTTGTAAATCATACCTTCAGGCTGAAAGGTATTCCTTTTGTTGCCATTTGAATTGAGTTTTTTATTTATTTTCCTGGAGACCTTACGTGTGTTCACCGAAATTCTTGGACAAAGACATTTACTAAAAATTATTCGGAATTCTAAAGCCGGAATTATATTTTTGGAGATTCAACAAGGAACTGTTGACACATCAGCACAAAACTGGTTATGGAAGACGTCATCGCCTTCCATCTTGGAACTTCATCGAGATTTGAACTTGGATTCAATTAGAACTGTTTAGCGATAGGACTTATATTTTTAAACTCTAGGATTAATTTTTGGATTATATTCACAAACTGTAAGTCTTATTTCATATTTTTACTTTATTTTCTAGGAAAATAAATTATTTTGTTAAATTTACAAAGCTTGTTGGCTTCACTATTTTCTTTGTTACTATGTACTAGCCTACTCACGTAACAACGTTTTATCAGGGTCTTAAAATCTTTAAGAGTCGGTTGAGCTGTTTCGTCTAAAGCTTTCTGGTGAAAGAGTTGAAGTCGCCGTAACACTTTACCGTACCGTTGCGATTTTTCCTTTTCTGACAAATCGTTGAGATCCATCAACGATCGCAATTCGTGTTGTAACTGGGACATTTCGGTCAAATGAGGATTGAGAGGTAAATGCGGGGTCCGTTGTTCTTGCCAACGATGGAATTCCATCCATCGTTTATAAGGCACTAAAATCAGTTTTCGTGCTTTCATCAGATTCCAAAGGTCATGTCTGAGATCTTTTAATTCCATACGTCCCCTTTATCTTCTTGATCCTTTTTATCTTTGTGCCATTTGGGAAGCAGTAGCTCTCACGTGGCCCGTAATCAGTGGTGCCAATGTGGCTTTTAGTGTGGGTGCTAACAACAGGTGCATAAATCCTCCGCGTTGTACCAACATCTCTTTCTTTTGACGGATGGGTATTTTCTTTTGGACCATTTGGCAAAGAACGTGTCGATGCTTGGCTAAGCATTCTTTCTGATGTTGAGACAAAGATATCGTTCCTTTTAAGACATTCAGACAACATTCGAACACGGTATCGATAACGTGTTTGGAGGCTGTTTGAATGATTTGTTTTCGCATGGGTGGTGGGGCTTTGAACACGACGGACAATACGTCCCAACGTTTGGCTAAACCAGGAGGCAGTCCTTTCCTTTTCTTTCCTTTGGGGGTAGAAGAGGGATGGCTTCTGGGGGTGACATCTGTGTTTCTTCTGGGGCACACACAAAATATATACTGACGTCGATGACTTGGCACACACCAATTTATCTTATTTTTTTGGGGGGGGAGTAGGTAGAAGGGTGTGTAACCAGTCTTTTTGACGAACTCTTTGACTATTGCTTCGTAAAAAATGTGATGACTTTTTTCTATATCGCCAAACAATCCTCCCCTTTGGCTGCTCCTCTTTTTCTTTGGACGATGGGGTCTTTTTGGGGTAGACGTCAATGCTTGGCCAAGTGTTTTTTCGGATGCGAGGTCAAACGACGAGACTGTCCTTTTCTTTTCCCTTTTCCTTTTTGGACAGGAGAACGACGATGGTGGTGGTGTGCACTTCTTTTAGAGGACATCATTTGGCGTTCAGGAGCACAAAAACACTGATACCCATGGTTGTAACAGGTCATGTTTATAGTGAAATGCGTCGCCAATGAATGTCTCTACGTCGTATCATCTTGATGACAGGCATCACGCGTCCTGGAGGGGTTTGCAACGGACTAAATCGGGACAGTTCTTGTTTGAATAAATCATTAAACTCTGTAACATGTCCGATCTCTCTTGGACAGCTAAGGATGTGGAGGCTGTTACCGATGGAGGTGAAGTTCCTGGAGGCACGGGTTCGCATTTTCTCATCAAATAGGGAATAAATGGTGTCAAATTGGGTTTGGCAGACATCAGTAACGAAAACGTGGAAGAACCTGTGGCTACTAGAGACGCGGTCATCGTGGCTACAGGTCTTGGTTTGGGGATGTAAGGTTGTGTCCTGGCCGAAGTGCCTCTCTTGCGGGAAGAAGCTGTTTTCTGGGGTCTTTTCTGGGGACTTTTCTTTCTCTGGGGCTGTGACCTGGTCTTGACACCACTGCTCTTATTCTTCTGGGTACCTTTGGGTCGGAGAGTGGCTTTTTTCTTGGGGATGAATTTGGGGGCATTGGGATCCCATTTTAAGAGGGAGCGAATGATGACATCTCCTAGAGAACCGCTAACTCCAGGTTTCAAAATGATTTGCTTTTTGGCTTGATTGTCGATGCGGAGATCTGCCAGTTGCGTCAAGCCTATTTTGTTTCTTTCAAAAAAGCGTTTGGTTTGATGTGGAATGTGAATCATGCCTTGCAGTAATTGACGGGCTGTCACCGTAAACCATCGTAAGGCTTCTCTGAGACTGGCTTCTAAGACACGAGCACTTATTTGTGGATTTTTCGCGACTGATGCCGTACAAGGCACGATTTAATTTGACGGGAAGATGAAACTGAAGGGAAGTCATGTTGACGATGTATGAGAGAGACCAAAAGTGTCTGAGGCTTTTATAGATGGTTTTTAAGTTGACGGGGACGTGTACACGACCGGCCCTCGGTCTTGGCACCAGTGGTGAAACAGATGGGTACAAAATCGCAAATAATCGGGGTGGGTGGGTTTTAAATCCATGAGTAAATAGGTGATGGGGTTTGAGTGTCATTGTCGTACACATGAGTCAGCCAAGGAGTTCCTAACTGTTTGGCTAACACTTGCACTTGCGATTTATCTCTAGGGCTTTTAAACAAAATCACGTAATGAGTACCGAGACTGATAGTGCGATGGGCTTTACTTTGTTGAAACAAATTTTGGGTGATGTAAATGACACTGGCATTACAATGATGCCCTTTAACCAGTTTAATTTCTTCTTCGTCTTCTCTTAACATGTCATCGAAGATGACAGATGGGTTTGACTGGGATCAGACACGATCCCGTCGTCTTCGCGAGGAATGCCTTCAGCAAACTCGATGAAATTACCTTGACTTTCTCGCTGGAGACTGTACGCCGACTGCCACTCTTTGTAACACCACACGGTACGTTGAGATGGACGATCGATCAAATAATGTTTATGTTCGATCACATGTTTGACAAATCCGGTTTTGCCTGAGCAGTTCGTTCCAGCAATTAACATGTTAAAGGGATGGCGAAGATACAAGGCCTCCCAACTAGCACGATGTATGTTTTCGTCGATGACTTTCAAAGTGGTGGAAGAGGGAGAAGAGACAGCAGAGGTAGCCATAGTGAAGGGAATGTCAATTTGAAATGAACACAGACAAGAGAAGAGTTTTTATACTTTTTTTTCAGGACACGTTTATTTCAAAATATTTTTAAAATTGAACACGAAAGACAAAATTACATAAAATCCAAATGGTTAAGTACATCGATAAAATACACATCAAAACGATTAAAGTGGAATATAAACAAGTCACTGTGCAACATTTTTGGTGACGAGACCAAAGTGGAATATAAACAAGTCACTGTACAACATTTTTGGTGACGAAGGTGTAGTGTCCTAAGGACAGTTTGTAATGTTCTTAGAGGCTCTACACTTGGTAGTCACACAGGGGTCCTCCTGGAATGGCCTTTCGGGAATGTCCATGTCAATGATGGTCCTGTCCTGAATGGAGTGGCTTTCCTGGGTGTCGGATTCATCTTTTGGCACTGTGGCTAACACAAGATTAAAAGTTACTTTTGGCACTGAACATTTGAATTTATGATCACAAATATGGGGCATAGTTTGCTGCTTCTTTTGTCCAAGCCTCGATACCCAAACTTTCCCAGTCACGTACACCTGGCCAGTGAGGGTGTAAGTCAGAAGCTACTCACACGTCGTAAACATCTTCAGTGATTAAAAGTTGACGAATATTTTTTTTCGCAGAGGTAAAGAAGTATCGAGATGAAAGCGCAAGGCTTTTAACAGAATGAGTCTCTCGTGTACATTTAAAGGTAACATCCTCATGTTTTTGGTGGTACCTCACAGTACAGATCTTAAAGAGCCCACAAGGAATCGGCTGGTACCGGTAATCGAAATCCCAGAAAGGAGGTCACTAAGGCACACACCACACAATGACCCAAGTTCATTGGATACAGTTCTCTTAAAAAGTGTTGGTAATCCGCTACAGTCTGAATACTGTCATTAATTTCTTTCCACGGCAATTGTTGTATCACTAATGATAAAGATCGTGGCATGGTAGCAAGATTTTATACCTCTTTTTGTCGGAGATAATAAGTGTAGTTTTTGCACAGAAATGATTGTACACCGTCGACATATCTAAATAGTATAGTCACTAGTTCACACACCACACACCACACAGAATTTTCGTCTACAGACAAAATTTGATCGCGTAATTCTCTAAGTCTTCCTCTGGAATTCGTTGTAGTATGGAACTATGTAAGTAGAATCAGCAGCAACCAAAGCCTTCTGACCCTTGGGTAGTTGATCAATATGTGACCATTGGAACTCTTTCAAATGAATCGGTCCTCTTATAGCATTCAGGTACCATTGGTTCCAACATTGGTGACATAACGAATGCAATTGTTCTTTGCGTTGGACTTGTATTTTGACAAACTCTCGGTAAATGCGTTCTCTCAACTCCACAGGCAAACCACAAATGTTCTCTTGTAAAGTATCCGTCAAGAGATTACTGAGGTCGCCCCACTAAAGATAGATAGTGACAGTGCGGAGACCATTGAGCATGTTCCAGATAAGCGGAATCTTTCTGTTCGCACTCGTGAAGTGACGCACCGCATCTGAAGCACTTGACTTTATCGCCTTCGCCCAAGTACATAAATCCAGCTCTGGTTACTTCTTCGGGGGTAGGTCCTCCCAGATATTTAGGACATTTTCCTTGGAAGGTTTGGAATCGACTTTCACAGTCGCAGTATTCGGACAAACGCACAGGAAACGAACATTCTTCTTTCACAGGTTCATTTCGATGAGGGCACAGTGAATTCGCAGTAGTTTGCTCGGGCATGGATGACATCCGTAGGGTGGTAGCCGCATGGTTTCACGTGCAGGATGGCATTGACCAAGAAAACCAGTAAAGAGTCCACGATAACAAGTGGCATTGCTTTCTCATCCATCAGGTTTGACAGGCACAGCATTACTTTCCATGGTAGGTATTGTAGTAGTAGTAGTTATAGGAAAGTTTCCGTGATCTGGTACTGAATCGCTGAAGTCACATAGCAAAGCATCCCTGCCATCTGAAGGCACAGTATTGAACTCCACTTGAGAATCACCGAATTTGAATGGTGTCTGTTTGTTAGGATTCATCGTTCTCGCTTGGCAATGGTAGTCACAATGAACTATCTGTCTTGGACGTTTTCCCCTTTTATATACTGTCCAATATCGAAAGTACGGTAAAGTGAAGTGGTTGAGAAGCCGCGCCCGCATCTGGTACACAATTTGATACACTTTTTCCAAAGGCCAACTGACGATTTAGTGTGAGGCTAAACGTAAAATCTTGTGAGGTTGGTAAGTGGTCACTTTAAAATGTTTATCCTCTCCAGCCTGCTAGACTTCTTTCAATACTCCCAAAGTTCACCACTTGACTAGTGCGATAATTGAGAGTCAATCCTTTCACTTTACTCTCGGTGTGCACTTCTCCTTGGGGGTTCCGGTATTCGTAACCGTACTTTTTGGGACCGCCGCTAACAAAACTTACAATTTTGTCGTTGGGATACTAGTCCGTCCAGGCTCGATGTCAGGGTGTCGGTGACCCAGGCGATTGATGTAGATGCAACTGTCCGTGTCAAAATACAGCACATGATCCCCTAATTGGTGTAAAGCTTCGTACAATTTTAAGCGAGCATGAGCTGTCACGTAGGCTGCAATGACCACATTTCCAAATTCTGCGGACTGTACAAAGTTCAGCTCTTCTTCGCAATTGACTAAGATCAAGTCTTCACGAATGATGTCCACGTGTTTCATGTATTTGGTTTTCTCGTGAATCATCTGCAAGTAGCGGGAAGGTTCTGTCAAATACTCCGTCTTGGGTAAACAAGGTCGTTGTGTCATTTTGCCCCACAAGCATTTAACATCCTTTTAGCAAACGATCGTCGACCTTCGTTTGTCTCGATGTGGTCTAAAGTGATGCCTTCCTCCTCCAAGTATTTCTCTTTGAATTTCTTTTGGTTTTCTGAAGTGTGGCACCAGGAAGGATAGTCACTGGTTTCTTGTTTCAATTTCAAAAAGGCATCCACGTAGACTGCGAAAATGCCTTTTTGAGTCTTGTCACCCTTGTGGTACTGTTCTGTCTTGGGAAGAGGTAAACTTTGTACACTTCTAACAGTTGGTATCCCAGGTCCAGCGTTTTGAACAATTCCACGCTGACCCACGTTCATGTCAAGGCGCATTTTTCCTGGGTGTGCTGACAAGGTCGGTCTTGGTTGCACATTTCGGCACAAGTACGGTACAAGGGAAACATCAGTTTTCCCTGGCAGTGGTGAGGTGAAACTGGATGGTACAAGTCTGTGGGAGGCAAGAATTGACATTTAATCAGTCCTTCGTATTGTCGAATGTTGTCCAGGTCGATGTGTTCCATCAGCAATTGAGGGTGCCCTGCAGAAAAGTGACAATATTTGCACACGTAAGGATACAGCGGACACACGTCCCAAGCATTTGATTTCTTCCCCTTTCTCCTCGTAGGCGTGGTATAGCAAACAGGTGGCATTCGTCCGTCCTCCATACAAACTGTTCCGCGGGTTCAGAGGGTCCACCAGCTTGTAACATTCCACGATGCATTTAAACTCGGGATCAGTTTTCAAACGGTGATCGTACTCGTGTTCCACCACTTGGTATCCTTGTTATTCTAACTTTAAGCGCCGCTGACAAGCATCCTCGTACACATTTTCCATGGTACGTTGTACAAATTTATTTTTAGTGTACCATTTACGGTAACAGATCGGACATCCGTGAAATAAGCAACCGATAAACTCATTCACCGAATGTTCTGATGGTCTTTTCGCCTCCTCCGTTTCTGGCATGTTGGATGCGTATGTCTTCCTTGTCGCACAAGTAATGTAGGGCTTTGACCGAGTAATGACGTTTGATAAAATTGGTCATTTGAGAGCGAATGACAGCCAGGGTCTTCTCGGGCATAAATCGTTTGCGGTACACTAAGGAACACGCTTTGGCAATGGTGCAGGCTTTTTTCAAAGGATCAATCCCTCCGTGCTCCATGAACAATTCTCGAAATTTTCCACAGCATCGCTATCAAATGTCCACTTCGGATCGACAATACTTTAACATTTCTTTGTGACAGTCGAAGGGGTCCAAAGCGTGAGTGTGGTACCAAGCGTAGAAAGCTTCTCGTTGCTTGGTGCGCATATTGTTGGGGCCGCAGTAGTAAACATCAGGCAAATGGGGCAGAACGGCGTGTTGATTGGCTTCGATATTGAAAAAGTGCGAAAAATAGCCTTTGGCCATTTCTGTCACTCCAATGTTTTAGGCATACGACTCAAAGACATGGCCAAGTAACTCATCCAAATGATTTTGGCTCCGTTCATGGTGATTTTAGAGTGTTCGGTACTTTGTTCCGTATAGTATTTCAGAAGAAAAAAAAAAGATGAAATTCTCTTTCTTCTTTTTGTCATCTTCTTCATCCTCCTCCTGCTGGGTTGGTATTTTCTGAATGTAGCATTTGTGTTCCAAGTCTACGATTTGGTGGCAAATGTGACATCTTTTCTTTCCAGACATAAGTGTGCCTTGGCACTATTGGTACGTATGACTTGTCCACAGGTAGAACAACATTTCAGGAGTTGACAAGCACTTTTCTGCTGTGAACCTTGCGTCTTGAGATGTTGTTGGTAACAGGTAGGGCTGTCAAAAGTGCGCTGACATGCTGAGCAATGCACTCGTTGTTGTCCTTCGTCAAGGCAGGGTTTAGAGGCCAAACATCGTGGACATTTCGATCCATAATGCTTGTGTTGCTCTCGATTGTTATACCCATAGTCACATTTCTCTCCATAATAACTGTATGCCAGGAATCCGGTGATACTGGTAATGGCATCAAAATGTTTATCGTGATGATAGACGTGAATGTATTTTTCCGTCTTTCAAAATTTTGCCTCGAAACAATAGAGGTCCGCTCACTTCTTGATGGTGTACTTTCAAGGTGTAGCGGTAAGCTAAGATGTCTTGCAATTTTTGCATTTCAGGAATGCCACAGGGTGTGTCTTCAGATAGCCCCGCTTGCTGTAACAGGAGTTCTGTTTCTCTTCATTGTTTGGCTCGTCCGATTGTCGAACAGTTTACTAGGCTTTTTTCCATTCTGCCATGTCGTTCTTGTTGGCATACGTTCGTCCCACCACGATGGCACAGGCTAAACACATCTTGTCTTGAGTGTTGTTAATTTTTGGACGATACTGCACTTGATGCTGCAAAAATCATCCACCAGTAACACCTTTTTGCATAGTCCGGTCCTTTTGGGAAGAGAAACGTGGGCCATGTACAGTGTCTCTTCTCCATCAGTGATATGAAACCTTTCGTTGGACTGCTGAACGTGTTGAATCTTGTCGATGACTTTGGAAGGTGTTAATCTTGATGGCCTGCTATACTCGATCCAAACGCAAACTTTAGACAGTCAAGATAAATGGAGTCTCAAGTGATCAGCTTCATTGGCTTCACATTGCCGTTTCAGTGTAGTTAACAAAGAATCCCACAAATAGGTGATGAACTCTTCTGCTTTCTTCAACGGTACGTAGGACTTGAAATCTTTAACTGAATGGTATTAACATAAAAATCAAATATTGACGTGCCCTGCCAGCTGAATATGTTCACTCAATCGCATCATGTACTTTGCCCTGTTGCAGTGTGTGTGTGTGTGTGTGTGTGTGTGTGTGTGTGTGTGTGTGTGTGTGTGTGTGTGTGTGTGTGTGTGTGTGTGTGTGTGTGTGTGTGTGTTTTGGATTTTTAATGTAGCTTGAAAAACAATTTCAGTCATATCGATACACTGCAGTGTGGCAGTTTATAGTGATGTCTAGCACTGGGGCATCATGCCTCAGACATATGGCATTATGTCCCACCCAGTCACATTATCCTGACGCCAGGCAAACCAGTCCTAACACTAACCTCTTAACTCTTAATGCTGAGCGCCTAGCAAGGCAGCGGTTAACGCCATTTTTATAAGTCTTTGGAATGTCTCGGTCAGGATTCAATCCCGTGACCTCCCGCAACCGAGGCAGATTCTCTAACCACTAGGCCACCGGAGCGTCACATAAGAGCGTAATTGCCTATACCAGTGCATTATAATGCAGAAACAATTAAAGGAAAATAAATGGTTTGCTAAGTCTTTCCAAATTTGTAAATTCATGAATGAATAAAAGTCCATTATGTACTTCTACACTTTGAAGTTCACTAATGAATTAATGTCCACCCACACCTTTTAAATTCACAATTAATGTCTCAACCATGACTTAATTAAGATTAGTATTAAGGGAATTTGAATGATAACACACACTGAATCTGAATCTAAATCTGAAAGTGTACAGTGCAGGGCCAGTTACGGCATAAATTTGCACTGGAAGAGAGAGCCAACAATAAAGTTAGTAATATTGTTCAGAACTGTCTTGAAGCTCTCCACTGATTTCAAGCACACAACACTGTAACTCAGATGATTCCAGTCCACAATTGTTTTTACGAAGGAAGAATTTCTAAATCGTTATGTTCTACATTGCTCAACTACAAAACATCTACTATTATTTGATACTACTTTTTCTACAATGTTTATACATTCAAAATTTGGAAAAGATTTGGCTTTAGGCTAGCGTTTTTGTCTTAATGGTTTTAAACATACAGTTGGCGAGAGAGCCAGCACTAACCCCTCGACAACTTTACAGAGATATGTCAAATGAATCCTACTACGCCTGTCTTGGAGTGTTTGTAGAGCCAGGTCAGTTAACATTCTGGTGACACATCTTGCTTCTCTGGTTTTGTAGTCATCAGATATAAATCTTCCTGCCTGGTGTTGAACCTTCTCGATTCTATCAACATCCTTAATGTAGTACGGATCCCAGACAACACAACCATATTCTAACACGAATCTGACTAGTGCTAGATAGCAGTTCATCTACATGTCTGCAGACAGCGTCGGAGGTTATGACGAATCCATCACAAAGAGGGCATCACACACACTTGCAGGACAAACAGCATTGCGTATTGTTATCAATCACTATATGATAACTGATTGTCAACTTCAGTTGACATCAAAATCGGAAATTAAATCTACAAGTCATTAGCGATAAATTACAAAGTTACACAAACCGTGGTTGGCTTCAGATTCAGCTAAATGATCGGTGAAAGAATGTTTACATTTCTGCCTGAACGTGTTACAAGCAAATAAACGAAAGTGATATTTATGGAGAATAGTCCATAAAAGGGGATAAATCTCATAGTACTACTGTACACAAACTGTTCCAATGGTTAGAGTACATTTTGACTCTTATGGGCTTGCACTACCACTGGAAATTGTTATTTAATATGGGACGCTTACACCATTGGTGAACAAAATCATCTACCATCATTTCTTTCAACTATACCAATACAAACTCAGTTGGAAGGCCACATACATTGTCATCTTGTTGCTGAAGCATTGTGTGCACTTGAGCATTCACCAACCCCGCACTACGTGTTTTCACATTAAAGTAAGTTTAATATTATAAAAATTTCTATTAACTTTTGTAGACATTTCTCAGTCCATTGGCACTCAGCTGATATAGATCTGAGCAGGTCTGATACCAAAGCAGAATTGACTGAGTTTATTAGTTAGTGTCAACCGCAGTGAGCTTGTGAGTTTTCAAAATCAAACTAGTAAACTGCAAATGTTGACATTCAAGATAATGTTGTCAGGCTGAGAGGTGCTGTTGCAATGAACCTGGATGTAATCACTGAAAACACTGGAATCAGAGTCACCGGTGTGTCGGTTTGGATTATTAAAGGCTATGCTGATACTGCTTAACATGGGATGAAACAATACGTGGATGATCAAAAATCCCAGATGCGCCCTCACCACCACAAGTAGTAAGTTCATTCACACCATACCTAATACTGACCAAGGAAGGAGAGGTAAAAACTAGTAACAACAAATGGTTGAATTGTTTTTAATAATGTGAATGGTTTTAAAAACCTAAACCTCACATCCTAACAGTGCACGTGTCTGGATCATATTTATTTATCGTGTCTGGTTATTATAGTGGATTGAATAAAATAACAGCATCAATAAATAAATTAGTCTGGTCCAAGAGCAGTAATACAAACTGAGCCAGACAACAGTGTTCCAAAATCTTTCATATATACGATATTAATATCAATGATTGCTAAAGATGAATAACCATCTTCTGTGTTTCTGTTTAAGGTTAGATTTATCATTACGTAAGTAACGAATTCTGACCATGGTGACAAGATTGCAGAATTTACCAAAAGGGTGTTAAACCGACAGCAGATGTTAACACTGATGGCGATTTTGTCCCACTTGTTGATGAATATTTGCATAGGAGTGGTGTTAAAACACGCCTGTATACACAAAATATAATCTTGTTGAGAGTCAAATAAAAACTGATAGTTGGAACCAAACTGATGTGCCAATACCAACAAGAGGTCAGCTTGGTGTTACAGCATTAGCATGTGAAAACACCCAATCATTGACTGCGCAAACCAGGTGTAGAATCACTCAGGAATTGTTTCAACAATGAGTAAGTTGAATTCACAGCTAAACTCACCAATGTTAGAACTATGATAGACCCTCATTGTTATAAACATGAAAAAATAATTGAAGCAGTACAACAACTGCAAAATAAACTTACCAAAAGAACCACGTTCATCATGAAATAAAAACGTTTGGGCATAGATGCTATTTGTGGGCTTGCCACAGCAACAACTGTTGGTCTTGCTGTGGCAAAATCATGGCAACAACAATCCTCATAGGTTCATCAATTCAAATTATTATCGGGGCTATATTTATAGCAGGCAGTGTCCTTGGTGGTGTGATCAAAATAATTAGATATGATTACATTCACAAATACGTATTTATTCTTAACTGTTTGCTGCAGCACAAAGTAGTCTAAATATCATTAGTGAAGTGTATTCGGTGGCTACTGAGGATAAAATAATTAGAACAGCCAAGTTTGACATTGTGTTGGCAGAAATGGAAAATCACTGACAACTCCATTCACAAATAGGAAACTGAGCAGTAGAAGATACACAAACAAAAAAGTCAAGTAAAACAAACTAAAAATATAAATGCCAAAAACAATTTGTAACAGCCTTAACAACATTTAACATTGATGATAGACGTTTTGTTAGTTATTGATCTAAGTCAACAGCCTCTATTATCTATGAAAGTTCTTGTATGGTCGCATTTGGGTCACTTTCATTTTCACTGATTATAATCCATACATTGTATATATGTAATGGCTTTTTACCAATATAGGCAAAAGTCATGGGAGATAAAAGGGTGTGACCTATATAAAAAAATTTTCTTCAAATTGTTTGATTCAAATGGTCTAAATCCACTATTTTGACACTACTCATGTTTAAATTGTCTCTATAGCCCTCAAAATAATCTTCTCTTCTTATCATATTTACTAAAATCAAAATGCATTCTACCCACCCCACTACATGATCCAATCAAACGTTGTATGTTTGAATAGATTACTTGTTCATCTTATTAACCTTTTTATTTCCTATTTTGATTTGATTTCCTAAATATTTATGTTGAATTTGCAACTGAATTTCTATAATCAAACTATCTACCTAGTATCTCTAAACATACATTTTGAGACTTTTGCTTCAGTTTTTAAAATTCCTACATCAAGTTTTCCTTTGCTGTCTGAAAGAAAAAGTTATTTCATGTATCCATATTTTCAACAAAAGCAAATTAAATAATTAAATGTTTTATGTAATTTTAGTTCCTTTTCTAAAATAAAAATGTAATCTTATATTTCCTGTGGTCGCCAGTTTTCTGACTGGTGCAATTACAGATCAGTAAATTTTTTTTTAATATTGTAGCTCTTTCATTCTCTACTTGAAAAGATTGAAAGTCTTAATAAAGTGATTTGTAACAAATTACACAAACAGTATTATTACTATTCTTGTTTGAATTAAGTATTTTGGATCATCACCTTTTAATGGTGTATGTCCCAGTACTTGGGTATTAGCATCACCTTGTAATGGTATATGTCCCAGTACTTGGGTATTGGCATCACCTTGTAATGGTATATGTCCCAGTACTTGGGTATTGGCATCACCTTGTAATGGAGTATGTCCCAGTACTTGGGTATTGGCATCACCTTGTAATGGTGTATGTCCTGGTACTTGGATATTGGCATCACCTTGCAATGGTGTATGTCCCAGTACTTGGGTACTGACATCACCTTGTACTTGTGTATGTCCCAGTTCTTAGGTACTGGCATCACCTTGTAATGGTGTATGTCCTGGTACTTGGGTATTGGCATCATGTTGTAATGGTGTATGTCCTGGTACTTGGGTATTGGCATCATCTTGCTAATGGTGTATGTCCCATTGCTTGGGTATTGGCATCACCTTGTAATGGTGTATGTCCCAGAACTACTATAGGCATCACCTTGTAATGGTGTATGTCCCAGAACTACTATAGGCACCACCTTGTAATGGTGTATGTCCCAGAGCTACTATAGGCATAACATTGCTAATGGTATATGTCACACTACTTGGGTATAGGCATCACCTTCTAATGGTGAATGTTCCAGTACTATGGTACTGGCATCACCTTCTGATGGTGTATGTCCTGGTACTTGGGTATTGGCATCACCATGCAATGGTTTGTGTCCCAGTATTGGGTACTGACATCACCTTGTAATGGTTTATTCCCAGGATTTGGGTATTGGCATCACCTTAGTATGTAATGTAGCTCTAATGTTTTGGTTCAGAAGCCATTTTTATTCTTAACTGTAGATGGTGGGAAATGAATTATTGTACTGAAACATTTTTCTTTTTTCAGTCACAGTGACCTTGACTTTGACACTCAAGTTATTGTGCAGAAGCCATTTTTCTTCTTCCTCTTATAGTGACCATGACCATTTATCTCTTGACCCCAAAACTGATAGGGTTCTTCCTTTCTCCAAGCATAAGCCATTAACAATGCTTGGTAACAAGATGGTGGACAACTCAAGTTATTGTTTGGAAAGCAAATGGCACACAGACAACTATCATAGCATAACAAGCTCCCACATTATGGCAGGCTTAAAAAAAAACAAAATACATGATGTACTTGAGTTTTATTCATGATATTCCAGTCCATTGTAAAGAAGAATAACACAATTTTCCATCACTGTCCTTGGAACACAACAGAGCTGTCTTTTTCACATTAGACCCAAGTCGTCCCAATGCAATGACATCTAATGCTGAAATCTTTTTATCATGGGAAAGACATATTGCTATGAAGAAAGAATGATATCTAGCAGGATCACCTGAAAGGGAATAAAAATATAAAAATTTATAAAAAGCTTATAATAAATGCTTCTCTACTTATCCTAAACATCTGGCAATGAATAATCAACTTTATGTCCCTACTGAATTAAGAAAGTCAGCTTGTGTAAAATGAATGTTTACTGTTCAACTTCATTAGGGCGTCACTGATAAGGTGTCACTTTTTGCTTACTGGCATTTTAGCACTATGAACTCTAGAAGAGATTGGATGTGAAATGACACAGCTGAACTCTAAAAAGATTGGATGTGAAATGACATTGCAACTTTTGTCTCTTATTAGATATTGAAAATGAAAACGTCTTACTGATAAGATAAGATAAGAATTCTTTATTTCAGACTACATAGTCCATACATCTAAATTAAAATACGGATATAAAGTAAAACATTGTAAACATAAAAGAACATATATATCATATTTACAAGTATACAGACACATCTACAACAATGGACTGTGCCCTGCATTGTTAAGAATGAAATTAAGTGGCACATTTAAAGAGTAATTTGCTCCATCTACTAATAATATGAGAATTTAAATGAATGTCATAGTTCCAAAGTGATTTCAATATACAGTTCTCACTATTAGATAGTCTTGTTATCATTGAGAATACATACTTTCTCATTACTTCCTCAAAACTGAATACATTATAATTTACAAACATGTTGGAGGCACTGTTCCATCTAGGAAGACCTAATAGAAAACGAAGACTATTATTATAACCAATTACTAGTTTTCTTTTCATACATTCACTAAAGTTTGTCCACAGTGGAGCACAATACATAGTGCAGCAATAAGATTTGAATAATCTAATTTTGATACTCAATGAACAATTCTTAAATTTGCGTAGAAGCATGTTTGTTCGAGTACACAAATATCGATAATGTCTCATCATATCTTCATTATCTGACTGATTGGATTTCAAAATATGACCCAAATACATATAACTGTCGACATACGTAAGAGCATTGCCGTTAAGATGTACAGGGGAGGTGATGGTAATTTAAAAGAAGTTGGCTGAAAGACCATGCATACTGATTTTTGTGTATTATAGATGATATCATTCTCTAATGCGTATTGTTCACATATCTTCAATAATTTCCTTAAACCTGTGATAGAAGGGCTTATCAGTGACATATCATCAGCAAAATTAAAATTGTTAAGAAACAACACACTTGGTGGCAGACGTAACCCTACGTAACACTGGCCCAGGATACGATTTAACTCATCTATGTATATATTAAATAACAAAGGGGAAAGAATACCTCCTTGCCTCACCCCATTGGTTACATGGAAAGCGCTGGATATTACACTTCCCCATCGCACATAATACAACTGAATTCTAACAAACACAATAACAATACTATGAAGAAAATGATCAAATCAGCATCATAGAAATATGAACTATGGAAAACGTTAGCAATTTATGATCTTTTGTAAACTGCCCCTGGTTGCTTTCTCTTGCAGAAAACTGATGTGTGACCAGTTTTTTTACTATTTTATTAGAAAAGTCTTGATATTTGACCTGTGTGAATTTATGCAACTAGGAAATACTCATTCAGCTATTATTTTATAGCCAATTAGTGACAGATTGCTTATTCTCTTACTCCTGCATGTAATGACCCTTATTTGGGGACATATATTCAACTAACAGTCATAAAAGAAAATGTATACCAACCATATATTTCAAATCTTGTTTGGATTGATTCGACAATTAGCTATGTAAAAATATCAATTTTTAAAAAAGTTAAATACCCTATCATTTCACAGGTGATCATTCTTACTTAACTGACTGTAGTTACTTTAGTATGGAGCACACCAAAATGAATAAAGAACGGATGAAGAACTGCTGTCATCTAACATGCTCAGTAGTCTCAATCAGCCAGACGTCTGTATGGCTCAATGAAACCTCTACCAAACAATGGTATGGTAAAAACCAAATTTTCCTTTTAACACCAGAATGAGGCAATCCCAAAATTTGATCTATCGAGATATACATTCTGCAGTAATATATCCAGGTCAGATTTACCTAGGGATACTTTCTGCAATCAAAATTATATTGTAAGCAATAAATGATATCACTGCACATCACTTTGTTTACATTACACTGGCTGGTGAGATGAGGTGAAGTAATATGTGATAGCGATTATGAAATGATTGTCATGTTTCTCATCAACATGCACAGTTTCACTGACTGATTATGAAATGGATGTCATGTTTCTCATCAACATGTACAGTTTCACTGGCTGTGATTATGAAATGGATGTCATGTTTCTCATCAACATGTAGTTTCACTGACTGTGATTATGAAATGGATGTCATGTTTCTCATCAATACGTAGTTTCACTGACTGTGATTATGAAATGGTTGTCATGTTTCTCATCAATATGTACAGTTTCACTGACTGATTATGAAATGGATGTCATGTTTCTCATCAACATGTACAGTTTCACTTACTGATTATGAAATGGATGTCATGTTTCTCATCAACATGTACAGTTTCACTGGCTGTGATTATGAAATGGTTGTCATGTTTCTCGTCAACATGTACAGTTTTCACTGGCTGTGATTATGAAATGGATGTCACATTTCTCATCAACATGTACAGTTTCACTGGTTGTGATTATGAAATGGATGTCATGTTTCTCGTCAACATATACAGTTTCACTGACTGTGATTATGAAATGATGTAATGTTTCTCGTCAATATGTACAGTTTCACTGGTTGTGATTATGAAATGATGTCATGTTTCTCATCAATACGTACAGTTTCACTGACTGTGATTATGAAATGGTTGTCATGTTTCTCATCAATATGTACAGTTTCACTGACTGTGATTATGAAATGGTAGTCATGTTTCTCATCAATATGTACAGTTTCACTGACTGTGATCATGAAATGGCTGTCATGTTTCTCATCAATATGTACAGTTTCACTGACTGATTATGAAATGGATGTCATGTTTCTCATCAACATGTACAGTTTCACTGGCTGTGATTATGAAATGGTTGTCATGTTTCTCATCAACATGTACAGTTTCACTGACTGTAATTATGAAATGGATGTCATGTTTCTCATCAACATGTAGTTTCACTGACTGTGATTATGAAATGGATGCCATGTTTCTCATCAATACGTACAGTTTCACTGACTGTGATTATGAAATGGTTGTCATGTTTCTCATCAATATGTACAGTTTCACTGACTGTGATTATGAAATGGATGTCATGTTTCTCATCAACATGTACAGTTTCACTGACTGATTATGAAATGGATGTCATGTTTCTCATCAACATGTACAGTTTCAACTGGCTGTGATTATGAAATGGTTGTCATGTTTCTCGTCAACATGTACAGTTTTCACTGGCTCTGATTATGAAATGGTTGTCATGTTTCTTGTCAACATGTACAGTTTCACTGGCTGTGATTATGAAATGGATGTCATGTTTCTCGTCAACATGTACAGTTTCACTGGTTGTGATTATGAAATGGACGTCATGTTTCTCGTCAACATATAGTTTCACTGACTGTGATTATGAAATGATGTCATGTTTCTTGTCAATATGTACAGTTTCACTGGTTGTGATTATGAAATGATGTCATGTTTCTTGTCAACATGTACAGTTTCAATGGTTGTGATTATGAAATGATGTCATGTTTCTTGTCAACATGTACAGTTTCACTGGTTGTGATTATGAAATGATGTCATGTTTCTTGTCAATATGTACAGTTTCACTGGTTGTGATTATGAAATGGATGTCATGTTTCTCATCAACATGTACAGTTTCACTGGCTGTGATTATGAAATGGATGTCAGTTTCTCATCAACATGTACAGTTTCACTGGTTGTGATTATGAAATGATGTCATGTTTCTTGTCAACATGTACAGTTTCACTGGTTGTGATTATGAAATGATGTCATGTTTCTTGTCAATATGTACAGTTTCACTGGTTGTGATTATGAAATGATGTCATGTTTCTTGTCAATATGTACAGTTTCACTGGTTGTGATTATGAAATGGATGTCATGTTTCTTGTCAACATGTACAGTTTCACTGGTTGTGATTATGAAATGATGTCATGTTTCTTGTCAATATGTACAGTTTCATTGGCTTACTGAGATACACCTACAAGAACGGTGTATGTAAACAAAGTGATGTGCAGAAAGTATCCCTACATAAATCTGAATTTGATAGATTACTGCAGAAAGTTTATCTCGATAGATCTGGACTTGAATGATTTCAGAAAATATGTCTAGATAAACCTGGACTTGAATGATTGCAGAGAATGTCTAGATAAACCTGGACTTGAATGATTGCATGGAATGTGTAGATAAATTTGGACTTGAATGATTACATGGAATGTGTAGATAAATCTGGACTTGAATAATTGCATGAAATGTGTAGATAAATCTGAACTTGAATGATTGCACTAACTATGTCTAGATAAATCTGGGCTTGATTGATTATTGTATAAATGTCTAGATAAGTCTGAACTTGATAGATCATTGCTTAAATGTCTAGATAAATCTGGACTTGATAGTTTACTGCATGAAGTATGTCTAGATAAATAAGGACTTGAAAGATTACAACATAAATATGTCTGGATACATCTGGACATGAATGATTTCAAAATGTTCTAAATAATGAATGCATGGTGCTGATATTTCTCAGAAAGTGTAGTCGTATCTGACAGTGAATGTATGGTGATGCTATTTTCAGAAAGTGGAGTCATTTCTGACAATGAATGTATTGTGCTGCTATTTTCATAAAGTGTAGTCATACCTGAACAGAATATGCACGGGAAGTAATTGAACTATGGATATTTTTTAGATGTAACATTTTTAATGGCAAACAGCAACAACAAGTTATTACATTTAGAATTTATTTACTGAGATAACTGACCAAATTACATTACATATTTAAAATTGATAAATAAAAAGGACATGTCTTTCTATCTTTGACAGTCCATCTGCAGTCTTAACCTCTTTTATACAAATGTCCAATTAAAATGTAGTTTAATCTACATAATGAGATTAGTGGCCATGAAGTAAACTAATTACCTGGATAGACAAGGAAGTCTCCACCAAATTTGCTGCCAGAAGTGATAAAATACCCTTTTCCCCACAGATCCTTGAAAACAGAGTACCTCAGCCTCTCCTGGTCTGTGGAGGGGTAACTCCAAAGTGGTGGACTGGGCTGCCCTGTTACCATGTAAGGGCTTTCTGAAAGAAAATAGATTTACTGTATCTCCTCCAATACAGATTTCTCATTGTCATGATAATGTGTGCATGAAATACCTTTGTATTTATATATACACTGGGTTTCATCCCATGTACAGGATATGGTTTTAGTCTTGGCAATCACGAAATAGTCAATTTTTTTCACTTAGTGCTGCATGCAGCATGTACAAATTATCAGCAGTGGGGATTCTATTCTATATTCTCCAACCATGGATTGACCATACTCTAGCATATATAATGCTATTTTTCTGTACATCATTTCAATGCACAGAAGATTTGTCAGAAAGATGCCCACTTTATAGCAGAAATCTTCAACTGTTAGGATACATGAAAAGTGTATGTTTTTCTTTCTTGCTTTCCTCCATGTGTGATGAAATTGTTTGCTTGTATCTAACTTTATTCTAAACATCTAGAAAGTCAGACCTTTGGTATTGCACTAGCAATAATTGCAATTACACAGTCAATAATTGGCCATGATTTAGTTTTGTCAAGCCCATCTTGGCAGAAGCTCAACATAGTGACCACTTTAGCATCTGTGTGCATGCTTGTCAGTCCATTCATCGGTATGTTACATCCACACCCTACATTAAGCTATATGTTAACAATTTTTACTTTCTAGTTTAATAATTACCCTCATTATCAAAGCCTGGAGACAGGCTTTACAGTGTATATGCATAAATTTAATTTTCAATTTTGAAAACAAAATATTAGTGGGCCAGAAGGAATAACTAAGTACTTCAGGGCCAGAAGGTATGACAAAATACTTATGGGCCATAAGTATGATGAAGTACTTATGGGCCAGAAGAAATGACTAAGTATTTATGGGCCAAAATGTATGACTAAGTACTTACAGGCCAGAATGTATGATTAAATCCTTATGGGCCAAAAGAAATGACTAAGTAATTTATGGGCCAGAAGGTATGACTTATGGGCCAGAAAGTATAACTATATACTTATGGACCAGAAGGTATGACTAAGTACTTATGAAACAGAAGTATGATTTATGGACCAGAAGGTATGACTAAGTAGTTATGGACCAGAAGGAATGACTAAGTAATTATGGCCCAGAAGGAATGACTAAATACTTATGGGCCTGAAGGTATGACTAAGTACTTATGAACCAGACGGTATGACTAAGTACTTATGGGCAGAACGTATGACTTGTGGACCAGAAGTAACAACTAAGTACTTATTGACCAAAAGTATTTTATGGACCAGAAGGTATGACTAAGTATTTATGGGCCAGAAGGTATGACTAAGTACTTATGAACCAGACGGTATGACTAAGTACTTATGGGCAGAACGTATGACTTGTGGACCAGAAGTAACAACTAAGTACTTATTGACCAAAAGTATTTTATGGACCAGAAGGTATGACTATGTATTTATGGACCAGAAGGTATGACTAAGTACTTATGGGCAGGAAGGTATGACTACATACTTATGGGCCAGAAGGTATGATTAAGCACTTATAGATCAGAAGGTATGACTAAGTACTTACGGATCAGAAGCTATGACTAAGTACTTATGGATCAGAAGGTATGACTTATGGGCCAGAAGGTATGACTAAGTACTTATGGGCCAGAAGGAATGACTAAGTACTTATGGATCAGAAGGTATGACTAAGTAATTATGGATCAGAAGGTATGACTAAGTACTTAAGAACCACAACTTATGATTAATATTCTTATGAACCAGAAGGTATAACTACTTATGAACCATCTGGAATAACTAAGTACTTATAGGCCAAAAGGTATGACTAAGTACATATTGATCAGAATGCATGACTAAATATTTATGGACCAGAAGGTAATGACTTTTGGTCAGAAGGTATGACTAAGTACTTATGGGCCAGAAGGTATGACTTATGGGCCAGAAGGAATTACTAAGTACTTATTGGCCAGAAGGAATGACTAAGTACTTATGGGCCAGAAGGTATGATTATATAATTATGGACCAGAAAGTATAACTAAGTACTTATGGGTCAGAAGGTATGACTAAGTATTTATGGACCAGAAGGTATGACTAAGAACTTATGGGCCAGAAGGTATGACCAAGTACTTATGGATCAGAAGGTATGACTAAGTACTTATGGGCCTAAAGGTATAACTAAGTACTTATGGATCAGAAAGTATGACTTATGGGCCAGAAGGTATAACTAAGTACTTATGAACCACAAGTTATGACTAAATATTCTTATGAACCAGAAGATATGACTACTTATGAACCTGAAGGAATAACTAAGTACTTATAGGCCAAAAGGTATGACTAAGTACATATGGACCAGAATGCATGACTAAATGTTTATGGACCAGAAGATGTGATTAAGTACTTATGGACCAGAAAGTATGACTTACGGGCCAGAAGGAATTACCAAGTACTTATTGACCAGAAGGAATGACTAAGTACTTATGGGCCAGAAGGTATGACATATGGGTCAGAAGGTATGACTTAATACTTATGGACCAGAAAGTATGACTAGGTACTTATGGGCCTGAAGGTATGACTATATACTTATGGACTGGAAGGTATGACTAACTACTTATGGTCCAGAAGGTATGACTAAGTACTTATGGGCCAGAAGATATGACTAAGTACTCATACCTAGTTTTACTCTGACTGCCACTGTATTATTCCTTCCAGTCATGAAACATGACACCATGTGCATAAAGCTAATATTTTCCATTGTTTTCTGATCTTTTGCCACATTGGAATACCTTATTCCATGATCCACTCCATGAATCTCATAGTCTCTTTGGTGTTCTGTTTTCTTCATCAAAACTACATGCTGATGCATCTACTAAATTATGCTGACTAGTCTTCTTGGCATCAAAGAAATTATTGCCATCAGAATAACATACATAATAATTACTTGAAAAATATATCTGTGTATGACACTGGAAAATAGCTGATTTATGACAATTCATAATCATTAAATTGAGAGTTCATATTCCATGACATGCAAAATAAATCTCCAAAATCTTAGCTTTATATTTCTAAATATGGCATATGATAAAATTCAAGTGTTCAATACATCACATGAGGATTTTTTAAATGATCGATTAAAAATGTGCTGAGAAATGCTTATCAAACTGAGGACACAAACTATGTGCATGTAGTTAGTTTTTTAATCAAATAATCATTAAGCACCAACAATTGATTAACAGGTGTCTTAATCTCCTTGACTGCTAAGATCAAAGTTTCGTGGCTTCACCTAATCCTATTAAAATCACTTACATTTTTTGTTGATAGCTTGCATAACACATGAATGATAGCCACTTTGTAGAAACTTAACAAATAATTTACAATTTTGCCCTTAGCAACAAAACAAAAATTATTTTTAAAAAAACTTAAGCAAGGATCCTGCTGTAGGAATTTTCATGCATTCAAAAAAAAAAAGAAAATTATCCATACTTTTACAAGGAGAACCCTCAGGGAGTTTTAAAAAAGTACACACAGTTAACTGACCCTCAGGGAGTTTTAAAAAAGTACACACAGTTAACTGAACAGAGGACTCTACTTGACACTGAACAAGGGTTGACAACTGAGAAAACAATGCAGATGCTGCCTTTACAAGCTAAGGGATTTGGGTCAGACATACACAGCAAGTTGTCAAATTACACAAACAACACATCAAACGTTAAATGAAACAGGAACATACTTGGGCACTGAACATGTATTACAATCACAGCTCTATCAGAGGAGTTATCAACAAGGAAAATAAAGTGGTGCTGCCTTTATATGCTAAGATACAAGTACTGTGTAAAGAATACTGTAAAGAAAACAAATTTTTAGGTAAATTATGTTTCTCCATGAATACTTACCCAGTTACTTTAAGGTTAGGGATATTAACCTTCTACCAGCCCTACTAAATCATGAATATCGTCTTTTTTCAGTCTATCTCATATAGACCAAGGGCAATAGCTCTTGTCCAGTACCTCCCATTGCCACCGCCAGGTGTCACTAGTTTCTTAGCTGAACGATATACTAATGAGAATGCTTGCATGTTGGGGTGGTTGGGAGGGTTTTAAAGTAATGTGATTGGGTAAGCATTCTTGAAGAAATAGAGACTACTGAAAAACTTGTTTTATCCTTCAAATACATTCTCCAATCACATTTAATTTAACAGTAAAAGAATAGTAAAAGAAAAGTATCCGACCTCTACTCCAGGTATCCTTCTAGGAAATGATGACTAGACTCCCCATGTGAACAAAACCCCATTCTCCTAATTAATAAGCAACACCACCTGGGGTCACCAGATCTATGACCCCTACATATGGTTAAGGTGACAATTACTGAAATCTTCTTCTTCAAAGATTCACTGGTGAATCCAGCTAAGCTGATAGTTGTAATTGGGTCTGATGGTCATCTGTGTTGATTGTTGTAATTGGGTCTGATGGTCATCTGTGTTGATTGGTGTAATTGGTCTGATGGTCACCTGTGTTGATTGTTGTAATTGGGTCTGATGGTCATCTGTGTTGCCGCCACCAGACCTACCTGATTCAAGCTAAATCACAGATAAACGTTCGTGAAGGATATTCGACATCCCAACCAAGAGCTTCTACTATATCACAGATCAAAATGTTACAGTCTATCTCAAGGCTTGCAGAAATCGCTCTAATCTCATTAGGCAACTCTGATTTTGTGAGATTTCACTGAGCCTATAACCCATTTCAGCCATGAAGCAAGGGCTTAAGGTGTAGTATCCTGTTTCCCAGCTTTCACTGGAAGAAAAGGCACTTGTGCGTGCCACTACTTGTCTCTGCACATTTCAAGTAGTCCTTGAACAGGATCTTGCATGGCCGCTGCTCTTGATCTGCCTACGGAAGAGAGCAAGCAAATGATGACTCTTTGATTGCCGACAGACCGTTACCTATTTTTTGGCTACAAAGCCTTGTTGTGTCGAGAGGAACCATCCAATTTGAACTGAAGAAAGTTCAGGTCAATGGAAATGGCATGTAGTTCACTCACCCTGTATGCTGTAGCTAAAGCTATCAGAAAACATGTTTTGTATGATAGCAACTTTTGCAAAGTGTGGGCTAAAGGTTGGAATTTAATGGAACTGAGACACTTTAAAACCCAGGACAGATTCCATTTTGGAATCAGAGTGGATTCTGGTTGATTGAGATCAAAATTGGCTAAAGAAACGGCCTTGAATAAAACCCCAAGACTGTGGTCTTTGCACACTATCCACCACCTGTGTTTTGATGAGTGACTGTTATTACCTGTTGTAGAAAGGCATCCTTCTCCCAATCTGACAGTATATCCATGAAGAGAGGGGAGGAGGAAAGGGGAGGGGGTTGGATAAATGAAACCTGAAGCACCTCCAAAATGACCTTGATCACACAATCGCTCTCTGGGAATAGGGAGTTCCAGTGAACCCAAAATTTCAGGAGTCAGCTGCCCAAAGTATGCTGTCTGCAGGTGGTCGGGAGGGTAGGTCAATGTTTATGGTAAGGAGCTTGAAGGCAAAGAAATTTGATTTCTTACCACCACCTGTGATTGTCTCCTAGGTTGGTTAGATTGTTGTCTCCTTGCATTGGGTTGGAATCATTATTGGTGTACATCTAACTGATAAAAAAAACCTTGTCCAGAGGCTGCTTAACATCCCTTGACACTGGTGGTGGCTGAGTCTTTCCAAGCACCTGACTGGGTTGAGTGGCAAGTTGGAGGGGCAGTTCCTGAGCTGCCTGCCTCTGAACTTCAATGATTCTTTCCCCAAAAAGCATGGTGACCCAAATGGGATCATCCAAGAAATAAAGGTATGATGAGGTTTAAGCAACGTGGACCACAGACATGCATCACGTCGTATCAGGTCTTAGTTAACAGATTCCGTCAAGGTACTGGCCATGGTATGGTGAGATGCTATGTTAAGGACATTTTTAATCCTGGCCATCGCCTCCTAAGTAAGGATATTGTCAGAGTTCTCTGCAAGTTGGAAAATTGGTAATGGGGACAAATCTAAAATTGAGGATATCGTGACAGCATTTTGAGCTAGCCTGGACGTGGCATGGAACACACTTGTGTCCACTTTATAATATAATGGAGCTGCTAAACTTTTTGTCAATGACTGGGAGATCAGTACTGAAGGCGTCTGAGCGAGTTTTATACCAGCGAGAGGAGAATATCACTGAACTTGGATTTCTGAGGAAGCCCTAGAATTTCCTGGGTCACCAATTCTACCTAAATGCCAGTCACTGATCTCCTTGATTTTAGCTGATTGGAGAAGGAGTTGGAGAGACAGTATCTCTTACTCCTCGCCAAAATCTACTGACTTTATCTTTATAGTCTTGTGTAGCAGTAGGGAATGGAGGGTATTATAAAGTGGTCAACACCCCTATAAATTTCCTCATCTGCGGTTTTAAAGCTGAACTTAGTCAGTTCCATGAGTCAGAAAAAGGTGCAGAAGTGAGGGTGAAAGGGGTAAAATTTGTTCTGATGCCAAGATATGTCATCTCGTGGACCAGACAATGCATCTATTCAAAGGTGGACAGTTGTACTCTTTCCACATCCTCCTCCTCCCCTGTCATTGATAAGATTGTGGCTGACATTTGCAAACAATGAGTTTTCACTTTGGAGAGTTGGGGGGGACAAAGTGTCCCCTACAAGACTCACAATGGATGTGACTTGGGATGTATACTGAGAATGTCAACACTGTCCTTCCTAGATTTAGTTCAGTATTCCTTCCGTTTAGCTGCTTTCTGGATGACTAAGCCCCGACATCCTCTGACTACATTTTACATATACTGGATGGCCTCGATGATGTACATTTTGTACATAAAATACATGAGTCATGGTTGTCTCCCTTGCTTTGAACTTTTTATAATTTATGCACTTAGGTGACATTTCCACTGAAATGACACAAGAAAAGAAAAACAAACCATAAATTAGTAATGCAGAAAATTACTAACTCGCTAAATCACCCTCATTACTAACAGATAAGTGAAAATACTGTTTGAACTGCACACATGCCTTTAGTTAACATTTCTATCAAAATGACACCAAATAAGAAAACCAAACATAAATTGGCAATGCAGCATATTATAAACTCACTTATACTATCTCCATTACAAACGGAGTAAGCAAAATTAATCAAAGTCATGCTAACTCATAAATGACAATATGAGGTCAACATTAGTGTGATGTAATGTGATTGGGGAATGTATTTGAAAGAGAAAAGAAATGAAACCAGGACCTGGAAAAAGGGAAGTATAATTATTTTCGCAAAGTAATGCCAACTGTAATATTGATTTTTAAATTTGAATTCCAATACAAAAAATTTTTTAAAAACTAATGATTAAGATAAAAAAAAAAAGCACTCAAAATGAAAAAGGTAGGGTTACCGGTGTACAGCTGTACCAAAGCATGATGTTCTGGTACAGGTGGTATTGTAATTTTGTCAACATTAAACTCTTCTTCATCTTCATTCACTTCTTCATCTACAGTCTCTCCAGCTTCACGTCTTTCTTCCAGCACTTTCTGCCTTTTGGCTCTTTTTCCCTCAATAATTTTTGGTAAATTCTGAAGAATTTCTTTCTTCCTTTCTGCTCTGAATAATTCAATCTGTGGATAAGTTATACATTCATTCAGCTATAAGAAACACATCTAGAACCAAGTTTAAGAATTTCAACAACAGGTGCATATGAATCTGAGAGGGCTCACTTGGCAAGCATCTACCAAAGAACCAAATGGATAACCAGGTGACCATGGAATCTGAGTTAATAGGATGCTTCCTGTAGACATTTCTTCCAATGTATTTTGAAAATGCCATGAAACAATTATTTCAAGGTTTCTGTATTTTTGTGTCTTCATCCATATATGATTATGCATCAGCATTATTGGAATAATGCAAGACCTTCAGGCCAGAATCCTTACCATCAAAGTTGGTCAAATTCTGTTTATCAGTTTGTTAAGATACTGTTGTTTAAATGTATTTCTATTTTTAGTAATGGTGGCTACTTTTCATGACATATCAACATCATTATCACTTGTATAATTCTAAAGGCCTTCAACCCATGGACACTTTTCTATAAATTTTTGTTGAATTCTGCTGCCAGGGCAGTGTTTGAAAAAATGTAAAACTTTTTCTATTTTTAGGAACAGCAGCCATATTTGATGGGGGAGAGGCATCATTTTTACAAACTTAAAACCCTTAATGCCACTGTACTTTCTAGTCCAATTCTGTTAACAAGCTGTAATGAAGTACAGCAATTTAATGGATATTTCAATTTTAGCAATGGTGGATACACTTAACAGCCAATTGCCATCATTTATATAAATACAAAAGCTTTTCATGTCATGATGCTTTCTGTCAAATTTGGTCAAATTCTGTTTAGCATTTTTTTGATAATAACCACAGCCATATTTGATGATAGATCAGCATTCTTGCCAAGATTCTTTAAGTCAAATTTGATCAAAATCTATTAAATGGTTTTGGAATTTAAAAATTTTCTGTTTTTAGTAACAGTGGTCATATTTTATGGCAAATTTTTATAGTCTGTACACAATTTGAAAGGCTTCAATGTCAAAATGCTTTCTGTCAAAATTAGCTAATTCTGTAGTAGTGGTTTTTGAGAAGTCATTTAAAGGACTTTCGACTTTCATTTGTACAAAACTGAAAGCCCTAAATGCCTGGATGCTTTCTGCCACATTCTTTTCATTTCTGTAAAGCAGTTGTTAACAATTTGTTTAAAGGCTGATATATTTTTAGTATGGTAACCATATTTGATGCAAACTCTCATCATTTTTCTATTAAAATGAAATACTTCTGTATGAGAAATCTTTCTATCAAATGTAGTCAAATTACAGCTTTTGTGAAGCTATTTAAATTTTTATTTTTACATTTAGTAACAGTGACTATATTGTATGGTGATTGGCAATATTTTTACAAACCTAAATGCCAGGCTGTTCTGTACCAAGTTAAAACTGGATCTATGGCTTCTGATACAAAGTTAAAAATGACAAATGGTGAAGAAGGATGTTGTATGCAGGGCCATACAATAAACTCGCTTGGCCGTATGGCTCAATGAGCAAGTGTTATTCTTTGAACTCCATTAGTTTGTCTAAACTGATACAGCAACAAAAAAAGTGTTTAAATCAGGGCAAAATTCTGTGACTGAAACAAAAGATTTGACTTCTTAGGATAAAATAAGAAAAGTATATCTTTTTGTTTGCAGTTTAAAGAATTTCTTCTCTCCTCTACTACTGTGCATCCATTTTCTGTGTGGCAATATATTTTTGAGGATATGCAAAAATAACATAATAATCTGTATATATTCATTGATTTGGGCTAGAGTCCCACTGCTTCAACCAAATGTCTGGAGTCCTACTGCTTCCACCAAAGGTCTGGACCCTACTGCTTCCACCAGAGCTCTGGAGTCCTATTGCTTCCACCTAAGGTCTGGAGTCCTATTGCTTCCACCAAAGGTCTTGAGTCCTATTGCATCAACCAAATGGTTGGAGTCCAACTGCCTCAACCAAAGGTCTGCAGTCATACTGCATCCGCTAAAGAATTACCATTCATTGGATTTTTAAATTCATCCTATTTAGCAACTATGATTTCCAACGGTACCCAATGCAAAACAGAAAGTTCAAACTATCTCAACAGATCAATTGGTAAAAGTGGGGTTTACCAGATATTCTTATTCCCAATGACAGATCCATAATCATTCCAAGGACAGATTAAGAATTTGTTCTATGGGGATTCAATCTAAGGACAGATCCACAATTTGCTCTAATTGGATTCAGTCCAAACAGATATTTGTAATTTTTCTCTAAGGGGATTCAAATTAAAAATAGATGACTAGTTTCAAATTAAATGTCCAAATTAGTTTCTGTTTTTAAAGTGTAAAATTTTTTAATGGAAAAGTTCACTTTGACTTAACATCTCAAAGCTCCTATAAAACCACACCTACAATAGTCTGCATTAGTTACATGAGACACTGCTATATGAAGATGTGTAAATACCTGCTGACAGTAGCTTGAATTCCTATGGGCTTTGAATTCCTCTATTTGCTTTTCATTAGGATCAAATAAGGTGTCTGCATTGGATACTAACTCAGCAACACCTGCATAAGAGACAAGAGACTATATTTCAATGATGAACAGCAATACCTACATAGGACCATATTTCAATGATGAACAGCAATACCTTCATAAAAGAAAAGACTGTTTCAACACTGAACAGTAAGACCTGTATAAAAAGAGACCATATTTCAACAATGAACAGCAACACCTACATAGGACCATATTTCAATGATGAACAGCAAGATCTGTATAAGAAAAGAAGCCATATTTCATGTAAAGCAGTGTAAATGGTACATAATTTATCCAACCATTTCTCTCTTCATTGATCATGATGACCTTGACCCTTGAATTTTGATCCTATAAATTATTCAGCTTCTTTCATGAAGGACAAATATCCTGCGAGTTTCATGAGGTTATACAGTGCTCTAGTGGCATAGTGGTTAGAGCATCCATCTCAGATGCAGGAGGTCGTGGGTTCAAACCCCAGCCAAGTCATACCAAAGACTTATAAAAACGGTACTTACAGCTGCCTCGCTAGGCTCTCAGCATTAAAAGGTTAGTGTTCGGACTGCTGCCCCAGAGACAGACATCACTAGACATCACTTTTATAAGTCTTTGGTATGACTTGACCTGGGTTCAAACCTGCAACCTCCCACATCTGAGGCAGATGCTCTAACCACTAGGCCAACGGAGCGGTGTAAATACTTAGTGTTTTATTAGTAAATTAGTGTATACACATAGTGTTTCTTATTAGTTACTAGTGTACATGTATATATATAGTGTTTTATTAGTAACTGTGCTACCTGCATATGTTCTAACATTCTACACCCAAGTTGTTCATTGGGATTAAGCATGCATGGTTAAAATGAGACGTGCTTTCACAAGGATTTACAATTTTCGACAACAGTTTTACTGAAATGAAGAATCAATTTAAATAAGTATTAAATCAAGTTTTCATATGTTAGCATCATTTATTTTTCTTTCATTTTCAGTAATATTAGTGTTTAAATACTTTATGCTTTTTTCATTTCACTCTATCCTATGAGTTCATATCGATTTAACGCAGTAAATGGAAATTAGATGATCCAACAAAGACTATTGGCACATCACCATGACATGGCCACCACACGCACATCAACACTTTCAGCGTTGGATTTACTTTGGAATACCACCAAAGTTTATTCAGAACTTTGATCATTAGGACTTCAATTAGCAAGTCTAGAATTATTTGGGATTTTTTTGGTAATACCATAAGTTTTTTTTTACATTTTTCACTTTATACTCTGTGAAAATAGATTATTTGTTGAATTTTACAAAGCTTATTGTTTCTCACTCTTCTTTACTTATTTTAAGACCATTGAGTCATAATAAAACATTTCAATTTTGTTATTAAAAAACCACCCCCAAAAAAGTGTCCAGTTTAATTAATGCCATATTTACCAAAAGTTTGTGGCCCTGTAGGGTGTTTTGGCAGTTCAAGCCTAGACTGCTGTTAACATGCTGGTTTTCTTCACCTTTTAATGAGTGGGAAATCCATTACAGCAAAAGGCAATGTAAAAATTTGTTTATTAAAAACAATATCCAAAAGAAGACTATACAGAAAAAAATTTTCATTTCTTTTCAGTTATAAAAGAAAATATTCTCATGAAACTGCATGAATAAAAACTACAAATTTGCTACAGATTTAAATATAAATTTACTGAAAAGCTGGAAAAGAGCAAAATTAAAAAATCATTACCCTATGTCTTTGATGTTTTGTCATCCCTATGTATAAGCATTTGATTGCAATCAATCTGAAATGAAATATACTACAGATGCAAATATTAATAATACAGGGCCATTATATATAATCGATGCCTGCACCTAGGATTATAGTTATATTCCAATCTAACTCATATGACCTTTATTTTAGGGGAACAAACCATGGATGTACTTGCAGAAATAAACAAATTTTGACCTGCTTGGAAAACTGGTAGCTAGCAAAGAATTTGGACAGTTTATAAACATTATCAAAAAAGGAAGCAGATACAGTCAGATTTTAAAAGTTTCTCAAAAAATTAAAATATGTGTTAAAATTCATGTTGAGAGCATGATCAATGACAGAACAATGATATGGGAAAATATTTTTAAATCTCTTTGGTAGAAATAATGTCAATTTGTGAAGCTTTCTAATAATGGCTTAAATTTTCTATTTTTAACAATTATTTACCCAACTAGTGCACTAAAAGGTCAACTATCTCAACAACCAAGGCATAAAGAATCTATTTTATGACACTACTGTAACCAAGACATACAGTCTTTTATGTCCATACTGTAATAAAGGCATACAGTGTCTGTTTTATGTCCATACTGTAACCAAGGCATACAGAGTCTGTTTTATGTCCATACTGTAACAAAGGCATACAGAGTCTGTTTTATGTCCATACTGTAACCACGGCATAGAGTCTATTTTATGTCCATACTGTAACCACGGCATAGAGTCTATTTTATGTCCATACTGTAACCACGGCATAGAGTTTACTTTATGTCCATATTGTAACCACAGCATACAGAGTCTATTTTATGTCCATACTGTAACCAAGGCATACAAAGTCTATTTTATGTCCATACTGCAACCATGGCATACAAAGTCTATTTTATGTCCATACTGTAACCACAGCATACAGAGTCTATTTTATGTCCATACTGTAACAAAGGCATACAAAGTCTATTTTATGTCCATACTGTAACAAAGGCATACAGAGTCTATTTTATGTCCATACTGTAACCACGGCATACAGAGTCTATTTTATGTCCATACTGTAACCACAGCATATGGTCTATTTTATGACACTACTGTAACCAAGGCATATAGAAGGGCTGATTAAATCCATTAGCCTGATGTCTAGGACTACTCATTTTCAAAGTCAAACAGGAAAAATTATCCAAGTCAATAATCTGGGTAAAGTGGGCTTTTTTAATTTTATAAAAAGTTGGGCAAGTCTGTATCTTCATGCTTCAGTCACTTTATCTACCTTTATCTAGCCATCCATGCCATCAGGGCATACTGAACGTTTGATTCTATCCATTCCCATGCATGCATTTACATCCTGTATCGCATCTACCTGTGGTCATTGATAAATGTTTCACATGCACACATTCTACTACAACTGCATTTTGGGCCAAGTGGCCAAACTGTCTACAAATCAAAACCTGCCAAACAAAACAAAGCCAGTATGATTAATTAGCAGTGTTTACTCACATCAGATCCTCATGAATGGCTCACTGATTTTAAATAAATGAGTAAGTGTAATTAAGTTAATGAAAGGCACTTTACCAACATTAGTGTTGGTTTCCTTTATGAACTGATTAAATAACATAATGATTCTTTAATTTTAGTTGATTATATAGAGGATGACATTCCATGTGCAATATTGCATTTGATGCAAAACTATTATGCTAATTGATGATCTTTTTCTGTTCATAATTAAATGATAAAACACTTTAGAAGTAGCTGTCAGGCAATCTGATATTTACTCTGTGGATAAAATGAGTTTGCTCAATTAATTTTCATGGATGTTGATTAGAAAGATTTGGAGAAAGAAACTTCATGTGAAAGTGGAGTTATAAAACCTAAGACTCCAAATGAGCATGAGGTTATTATCTCTACAAGAGAAATAACCCAGAATCTGTAACAGCAAAAAATATCAAATATGACATAACAAAAAGACAGAAATTTTCATTTGCATTGATTATTATCCCTAGACTTGAATTTATTGACAAAGAATGAAAGATATTTTAAGTTACTGTAAACAATATCCCAAACTGGCACAGTGTATTTGTCAGTGATTACAGGCATTTTTCTCATGAGAGGGTTGCTCTGATGAAATATGAGGGAAGACTTGCAGGATCTTCTCAGTCAACTTTGTTATGACCAGTGTATGAAACTCCCTAGATAACCCTACAAATTCACAGGTCCGGTAACCTGAAAATGCTACTGGTTTGCCCATGACAAACTGGTCCTGCCCATGACCAACTGGTCCCACATTTCATCTTACAAGAGCCAATAATTCAGGAAGATGAGAATATCAGTCCTAAGTAAGGTTATACATGTATATAAAATGAAACATGGAACATAAAGAATTTTTTTGAAAATAATACATTTATGTCATATGTCAAATTTATTACATTTTGTTAAATTCTGTATAATGTACAGTTGCTCATGAAATTAGGTCCAGGAAAAGAAGAGTTCCACCAGCAGACAGTTTGAACTGGAACTAGTGTCATATTCCTACTGAATAGTTCCCTTGTCCTTGGCTATGTTTGGTTGCTCTTAGCCTCTTGTGGATTACAGGGATCAAAATACAGGTGCATGTTCGAAACTGGAAGTTTCATGTTTCATCAGACATCTTATAGATGCAGAAAAGTCTTTATTTAGAGTTACAAGCATGTGGTGAACATAGATTACACTCTATATATTTTCTCATCTCACACAGATTCACAAGTAGTCATCAGAAACAATTCACTGTTATTCATTTTTCATTGGAATCCACTATTGTATTAATATCATAAAAATATAAACTTTGTAGATTAAATATATGCTATATGCATAAAACTCCAACTGGCTAGATGGGCTTACTCCACATTTTTTACCCCAGTCTGTTGTGAAATTGGCTGGGATAGGACCAACGGGGTTGGCAGCAATTTTGCATGATGGCTATGACACTATGGTCAGAGAGAAAGTAACACAAAGAAGCGAAGCAAACAAGTTTATTAAAATTAACAAATAATTTATTTCTCTAAGTTACAAAGTTAAAATCTGAGAGGAACTTAAAATGTTGTGAATTAAATCCTAAATGTTCTATCACAAGTCCAAAAGTTTAGAGTGTTTTGAATGAGTTCCAATAATGAATGTGTTGATACACCAAGAGTCTTGATGGGCTTAAATACCAAAAGTCTTGATGTATCACAATGATATAATCCAGAAAGTCTCTGAATGAATTCACAATAATCCCAAAGTAGTGTTCTAGTCCAAACTGTCAATGAGCACTTTGTAATTCCACTGAATAATTTAAACAAATGATTCCTCTCAAATTAAATCTGAATGCAAATATAAACTCTGATCATAGATTCCCAAAGACTGATATTAAAAAAGGAATTAATAATTTTGTTTACCTCATACTTATATACTGTCATCTGACCTATGATGCAATAGTATTTTCTGGAAAACTTCACTAATTTGTTAACAAAATCAGACTTCTAGAACATTCTATGTAAGTAAATAAGGCTAGATCTTGAACTCAGACATCAGTAAACAATTTATTTATAACTTACAAACATTACAAAAATCATGTACATATAAAACTCTATCCTCAGTCAAGGACTAAAGTCAAGTGCACAATTTAAATTAAACATACCTAACAAATGAAGTAACCAATTTGTATTATCAACCAATATTTGTTATAAATTTATATGGATTAAAGCACATCTCATCAAGTCTGGGCAAGTGATTAGAATTTTGGGACAAATGAAAAGGTGGAACTAGTGAATTTTCTGAAACCACTTATCCTAGACAAGTGGGTGAAAACAAAATTTTACCAGCCCTGGGTCTATTTTATAACAATACTGCAACCATCATATACATCATATGAAACTTATGAAACCCACTGAATAATGGCAATGTTTTACTTGCCATTCCTCAGCCAGTTTCACAAATTTAAAATGTGATGATCAACACTCTTGTAAAATTCTGTTTGCATTTTCACATTCTGGATAAAAACCTTTCTCTAACAAGAGTGTGGTCTCTTCAGGAAGCAGCTGAAGTGGTAAGCCAAGATGAGTATTCTGGTGAGGAGCACGAGGTAGGCAGCCGACCAGGCATCCAACACAATGAAATTCTTGTCTTAACACATCAGCATCTGCAAAATAAAGGAGCGTTTGACAGAAGTATGATAAGTAGAAGATATTCATAAGGGTAAGGGGCATACATGGGGATAAATATTAATAATTCACTAGTCTTTCAACAACATGGAAATAAATTTCTGCACTTCATCAGCACAATCTCAGTTTTAATGGGCAATTTTTTTTTTCAACAAGCCTGACAGGCACATCACAGGAGGGGCCTGATCTAAAATTAGAGGGGTCCTGAGCATCTGGCTATCAGGTTTCTTTAGACTGCCTTGACTGTGATGCACTTAAGCACTTCTGAGATATATTGCTTTCATAGTGTCATATATATTTAATTTGTATTGTGTGCTTGACCTTTGTCTGTAATTGAGGGTAGAGGTTTGGCCTCAATGACTATTTTCATGTTTGTCTTGTTCTTAAGATCATGACATAGCCTTGATTATGACCTTAACAAATGCTAGAAATGAAATTGTTTACAGTTTGGGGTAATTTTCCATTACGATGAAGGATTTGTTTCAGAAAGGGTTATTGCAACATAGGTCAAGTAGGAATATGAATAAGGATATTTACATCAAAATTATTCATTCCTCCTTTTAATCTGAAATCATTTACTGTTGTGTTTAGATTTAATTTGAGGAGTGATTTATTTCAATTATTTATTGCAATTACCAAGTGCTCATTCAGGGTTCTCAACAGATTTCCAAACTGAAGAGTCAGTTGATCCTTGACCCCAAAATCTCAGGAGTCGAAATAAAAATCTCAAGAGTCAAAACTAAAATCTCAAGAGTCATTTCTTTTGGACAGTCATGAGCTGTGATTCCTCATTATTGGTGGAAACAAATGATGGTTAAGATTTATTGTCTCTTGCTGAATAAGGCAAAATACCTGTACAGTAATTTGAAAGAAATATACAATCTCATTTTTTTGTAAAAGTGTTTCTCTTTCTAACTATGTGTTACTGTATGTATATTTTGTATATAAAACAGACAGAGGATTATTTTATACTTTATTATATTTTCAACTTCTCAACATATTCTATTATCAATTGCTCAAATCATTTTATATGCAAAAATATATCCATACAACTATGAAGGTTATATATTATTCAAATATCAAGGATGTAAATCACAGAATTGTCAGTTCACTTTCCACTCATCTTTATTTTCTAACAAATTTCGGAGATTGACCAGTGTTTTATCTACCCATGCGTCATGCATCAAATATGCAGAATTTTCCGATTTGACGCACAAAAGTCGTCAACGGTACATAAATTGACGCAACCCATGTTATGTTTTGCTGATTAACACAAAACAAAGGTTTGGTCTAAAAATTGTCACCGGTATGTAAATTGACGCACCCAATGTTATGTTCCTGCTGATTAACACAACAGTGTGGAGCCTGGAGCTGACCTTATGTGACCTGTAACTGTCACATCATTTGTAGCAACAGGATGTTAGAACCATAAATCACCACACACAAGAAAGAGGCGAAAAATAAACGCGTGATTTTACAGTGATTCTCACGAGAAACTATTATTTTATGCGCATCCTTGTCGCACAAAGAAGCAACAATTTCCATTTGCTCAATTGTATGCCTTGCATTGTTCCAAGATACTATCAGCGTTCGAATGAAAATGGCATCGAAGGTAAAAAACATTAAAATAGATCCGAAACAAACAAAATTATCATTTAGACCGCATTTTTACAACCGACCATCGACAAAAGTATTGTTATCTAACCAGTGGAGCCTTCGTCATCAAAAGATGAGGTAATGGTCACTCGTAAGATAAAAAATAATTTTGTGCAGCAATGCTTGAAAGCATACAGCTGGCTACGTTTTCAAAAAGACGTTAAGTCGAGTGAAGAATGTGACAGTGAAGACACCTTTATGTTTTGCCATATATTTACAGAGGCTAAAATAAACCCCGATGACCAAATGTGCAAAAAGACCATAACTTTCAGAACAGTACAATGGGAAGGCATGCTGGGTTGCCTAAACACAAACTTCTGATTGAAGATTCACAACACCAGGCAGATTTTAATGCAGTTTTACAAACAAGACATAGCAGCGAACGTGCTACTTAAACGCGTACATTCGCCGAGTGTAAAAGACATACCTTTTTTAAAATACAAATCTCTTCTTAATTTAATACATGACTTAACAGCTAAAGAAATTGATGCTATTGGCATTTTGAAGAATTCCGCCACTCAGTATAACATGGCTACTATCTGTTCAGAGGTGCTGGAGTCTATCAAACATTGTTGAGGATAGTCTTATACGTGACCTGCAAAATTCGTCATTTGTGACAGCAATGGCAGATGAAAGTACTGACACAGCCAACAATAAACACCTTGTCATATATGCTCAGGTTATTTCTGATGATATGAAACCATGAACAAGATTTTTAACAAATATAGAATGTTCAGATGCTTCTGGCAAAGGAATTGCCCCTTATTGGCTTTAGTCTGATTATATAACTTAAACTAATATTTTTGTTGTGCATTTAAACAATATAATTATTTTTTTTTAAAACTAGTGAAGACTGATCATCGGCTTGAATAGACTCATACGTTTGGATTTTGACTCAGTTTTTTGTCTTGATGAGTCAAATGACTTACATGAAGCCATTTGTAGATAAAACACTGACTGATTCTTCTTTTTCTCCTCATAACTGACACTATCTTTCTGTTTCTTTGGAGTCTCAGGGTCAGAATATTTATCACTGCCAGATCATTTCTGAGACAGAGACAGAACATAAAATATACTTCATTGCGCCATTGTGATTTTAAAGTTCAGATGTGTGCACTGAATGTTATGTCCATTCAATATTTTTCAGAATGATCCATTAATTAAAACGTTCGAAGTCTTAAATGTTTTGCAGATTTAAGCAAATTAATCATCAATAAAACACAATTCCATGCCAAAAACTAGGCTAGCTTAGCGAGAAACCATATATTCCCATTTTGTTTGATTATAATTTAAAGCGCAATCAAACAAATGCTGGTATTTTATCAGAAATGAATCCAGTAAAGTCATAAATGATTCCAAACTTTTATACATCCTGTTAAATCAAGCAACTTGCCAATAAAACAATTAAAGTTGGTCCACTTCTGTTGACAACCAGCTTCACAAGCCACCAAAATGATATGCTCCAGTTCTGACTAGTTGATTATAACTTGATGTCCAAACATAACAATGCTGATATTTGATCAAAAGGCAGTCCATTCATGTCATAATTGTTTCCTCTTCCTCTATCATAAACTTCAAATGTAATCTCAAAACAATCCAACCTAAGTCAGTTGAATCTAAGCCTGACTTCAGTGAACTGTTAGCTCTGCCCAGTTCATGCATCTCTTCCATTGGTGTGATATTATTGGCTGTGAAGATTTAAACCAGTGGTTTCCAAACTTTTCGGACCACCACCCCCTTGGTTATCCTCAGCGCACCCCTAACTTACCCTGTAACAAGCATTATTCAGCATTAGTGCCCCCCTCAATAATTCCACTGCCCCCAAGGGGGCAGTACTGCCCACTATGGGAACCACTGGTTTAAAATATTGTTGAGCAGATGTAATCAGTGCCTCCTACAGTAAATTTGCTATGGACAGCATACTCTTAGTAAAAAACAAAAGTTGGAAGCGAATCAAGGATAATTAAGACTGATGTTCCATCCCAAATCTATGTGCATCAAAAAGATGCACAAGTTGAAATTTCCGCACATCAAAAATGGGTCTCTTTTAAATTCCACGCATTAAAACCTGAGAGTACACGTCTATTGAAAACACTATCATTGACTGTTTGGACTTAAACTATTTTCGGATTATTATGAATTCATGGAAAGACATTCTGGAATATTTTGTTGTATATACATCAAGACTACTGATATATTAGCACATTTAAGATTGGAATTCAATCTGAACACCACTGGAACTCATTCAGAACATTATACTTTCAGACTGTTAGGACTATTTGGGATTTACTGTTAGGACTATTTGGGATTTACTGTTAGGACTATTTGGGATTTACTTCACAATACTAAAGTTCCTTTTAAATTTTCACTTTGTATTCTAGGGAAATAAATTTTTTCTTGAATTTTACTAAACTTGCATCTTAGCTAGCCATGGTTCTAATATATTAACCCTAACTGCACCTAGGATTGATCAGATATTTCTGTGCTTCAGGTCTATGAGCTTCATTGGATGTGGCAGCAAGCCAATGCATCAAAATTTAGTTCAAATTTGAACGCTGTTCCCATGTGATCAAGACAAGGCAAGCACACAACTGGAATGGACTCATTAATAATAAGCAATTTTCCACTGCTGGTCTATGTTTGTACAAATATATCCTTTCACTCAAATACAAATAATGGCTTCTCTCTGGTACATACTTTCAATGTTAAACTTACAATGTATCCTTCTCAAGTCAATTGCCAGCACCATTTTCAGCTGATACACAATGCACTGCGGTTATATGTTATTGGTTAGCTGGCATTACATACTAAGGAAGGCAACTCATGAAATCCAACAGATGTTGCTAGGACAAAGCAGTGAAATATCTTAGCAATCTGCCAAGGTGGACACAGGCTAACATATCATAACCTTGGCTACCAAAGATGCTAAACTTGTTGGGTTTGCTTTTTTCAATTACTTAGTTTAAGACCATAAAGTTGTAACAAAAGCAATACCTCTCATTACTTAATAAGATTAGTTATTTTTGCAACGTATGCATTTCAAATGACAATGATATTGTCCCTAATATTCTTTTGACATGTTGTCAACTAGATGACCCTTTGTTGGAAAGTTCATGTCACTCGTTTTTGATACACTTTATGGTGTCATGTATATTTAATTGACAATGTTTGTTAGTTTTTTTATTTTTTATTTTTTTTTATTTCATTATATGCTATTTGATAATGTGACACTGTATGTTGGTCTTGACCTTGTCTAAATTTAAGTTCATTTTCTACGTGGCCTGAATTATTGATTTTGGTTTTTACTAAACCTGTTTATCTTAATCTGAGTCTTGAACTTTGGAAATTCATTATGAATTGCTGGGTCTACCCGTTGTTTACTACACATTTTATATTATAATTTTAGTAACAGACTTCTAATTATAACTAAAATTTTATCTAGTAAACATTATGAACTTTTTTGAAGGCTATTTTCCATTATGCAATGGTACTTTTTTTAGAAAATGCTAATTGTGACACAAGGTCAAGTAGAAGACTATATAATCTTGTTACTGGAAAAATAATTCTTTCATGCTTTAACATCCAAGCTAAATCAACTTATTGTTGTGTACAGTATTTGATTTGGACATATTCAAATTATTTCTTCTCTGGAAATACAAAAGTGCTCTCATAACATTCTTGGAAGCAGAGACTTGAATTTATAATCAAATTTCAAACACGGATTTCTTCTTGGATTATATTATTGTGATCCAACAAAAAACAGTTGGTACAACAACACAAAACAGGCTGCCACATGCACATCAGCACCTTCAGTGTTTGTCTTAATTTGGATTTCCACTCAAGTTTATTCAGACCTTTTATTATAAGGACTTGTGTCTATAATTCTAGGACTATTTGGGATTTAATTCGCAATACCGTAAGTTTCCCTTTATTTTACATTTTCACTTTGTATTCTAGGGAAATAAATTATTTATTGAAACTTACAAAGCTTGTTGCTTTTCACTCTTCTCTGTTACTTATTTTAAGAGCATAAACGCATAACAATGGAAGACTACTTCTTCCCATTACACCACTGTACATATCATCCAGTACAAAATATATTGCTGAATAACATCAGTAGCAAACAATAAAAAAACAAGTTTATTGGAAAAATGACAAATTTAATTTGGCATTCCCAAACCTTTTCTGATCTTTATCATAATTTTGGTTTTGAGAGAGGCTTCGAAAAATGTAATGTTCAACTAAAATTGTTTATCATCAAATAGACTATCTCAATACATTCATATAACTTAAGAAAAAATGTAGAGGATGCTGATTCCACTATGAAACAGATTCTAAAAGCATGTGTTTCTTGCAAATATGCACAAATTATAATAACAATGAACCACCTCAGAAAATTGGCAATGACTGCTCCAAACTTAAACATTATAATGCAGTAGATTTATTCTAAATAGTGTTATAGTGCAACAAGTTGCTGTCTGCCTTATCTTTTTTACATTAATGATGGCAGGCAGAGAACAAATTGTCGGTCTAAACTGTTAGAGATGCAGTTACCACCAAGTCACAATGTCATCACATGTTCAGTAGCCCACCAACTATTATTTGAGAAATTGATTTGCCCCACCAAAACAGGAAGTAAGGATTTTATGAGGACTCAATGACTGGGCAGGGGGGAAGAAAATTATTGGAAATTAAGTTTTTTTCATGGTATGTATCCTTGTTTCAATTCAAAGGTTATAATGATAGGATTGACTCAGTGTAGTTTCCTCCAACCCTTCTCATTCCCTTGTTTGATATTTTGACATGTTGGTAGTTGTTGTTGCTTTGGGGCTGAACATCATTTCTCAGTGCAAGATAGCTATAATGGCAGTCAGTATAACTGGTAGAAGAAGAACCTTGGAAAACCCCGGTAAGAATAAAGACGCCTCCCTTGATATTTGTGGGTTTTTTTGGGGTCCACCAAAAAAACCCATTAAAAAAAAAACCAAATATCAGGGGAGGCATCTTACATTGTAAACGAAAACTAACATGGGGTAGGAAAGATCAGAGAAAACTGTAGTCCTACATGTAAGACCTCGATGCTGATATTTATGTTTTGGGCGACAGGTACGTAGCACTAAAACATAAATAACATGTGATACGTCTTACATGTAGCACAGGGGCTTGTATCGTTGCTTGCAATTTACCTGTCATATATGTACTATACAATAACTACATATAGTACATGTATGACAGGTAAATTGTAAGCAACGATACCAGCCCCTGTGACATATAGTACTCAGGAAACTGCAACTAATCACTCAATCAACACTCCTGCAAAAAAAGAGAAAAAAACACTGATAAAGATAGATAATACTGACCATTGGCATTCCATATAAAACACTGACCATTACATAAATGCAATTTTACTTTACTTTCAAACATTTTTAAAACAGAAAATTGATAGTCCAGCATATAACGGGCGCTGCCATTGTTGTTTACTTTGTGAATGAATTATCGACGGAGAACGCCGTGGCGCTAAAATTTCGAATGATTCAGACTGGCGACTTGAAAAGGTTATGACTTAAATACGCAATAGAAAAATGGAACGCAATGGAAATAAAATTTTCAAAATAGATACATTTATTTTCAGAAATGAATAATAACACTTTCTCATCACTGTTTGAACTTAATATGATTTCTGGTTATAAACTTACATATAAAATTGAACTGAATACTTAATTTAAATAATAGTGCAAGTTTTACTCATAAAATGTTTAACTTAAATGTGACCGACCTGTGCTCAGTGAAAGTCATTATACGCAATGGAGACTTCAGAAGTTGGTAAATTTTATTTAGCTGCCATTATCTCGAAAATAGATAAATGTTTTATTGATTATTTTTAACTTAATTGAAAACTTACAATTATACTTACATTATTAAAAAAAAGTAATGTAACCTAATTCACATGAATGTTACAGGACTGCCACACAACAGAATTCCGCATCCGCTATTGGAATTTCAAACTTAGTAAATTATTAATCTATGGAATTTATTTTTAAAGATTATTATTATTATTTCTGAAAATTTCTTAATTTATATCATCGACTTGCAAGCTCACTTAAAATAATGACATAATTTTAGTTTATTACAGGGGCGCCCGCAGAATTATTTTTGCGGGGGATGGGGGTGCAAACATGTTAGCTATTAAACTGTACGGACGTAGGCCAAAACATGTTTGGTGAAATCCTGGGAGGAGATGTGCCCATAGTGTATTGTCTTTCATATGACAGTGACCGGCCTGATGGGCAATAAAAATCTGCAAAAGCAGGCTGTCTTATCTTACGATACAGATCCGAAGATTATTAATAAATACTAAAGTTAAGATGTATAGTCTAAACATATTTATGTTGCGGAAAATTGCTTTGATTGATGACTGTTTCATGTGTTTTAACCTGTATATATGTTTCATACAATTACTAGCGTCAGTTTTGAAAAATAATTATATTTTCTAGTTTGCAATACAAAAAAATATATATGTATATATTCATTTGATGATTCAAAAGTTCTTTTTGATTTTATAAAATGAACAAATTAAAAATAAAAAAATAATAATTTTCTTTACCTATTATATTACCATTGCGTTCAATTTTTCCATTGCGTATTTCAGTCATACCATCTTGAAAAGATTTGTACTAAACACAAAGTCACTTGTGAAGAAAAGAACCGATATAAAACGAGGATAACTTTTAAAATAATTGATGGGTTCAACCTGTAAAAAATTAAAAACAGAGACACAAAAAACCCTAAAAAAAAAATACCGATCAGCTGTTTATATATTTGGACTGACAGAAAAAATAGGACCTCATAATTACTAAAAAAAAATGAAGAATCAAGAGAAAACAATATAAAATGAGTTATAGTAGTTTTAATTATTTATGTGAATAACTGACTGGAACTGAGAGAGAGACAGACAGACAGACAGACAGACTACGTTGCCTATAACCAACAGCGATTTTGGATAACATAAGAAGGAACCAAGTGATGCTGATATGCCGGCAATTTGAGTTCGATCAGTTACTTGACTGTATGATCAAATTTGTTTTATCCATGTAACTGGACGGCAGATTGAATTTCGTATAAATTTTGTGACTCTATTTCTAAGAGAAAATGAACCATTTACATGTTATGTTTATTTTTATTTTGTTTATGTAAATGATTAAATTGTTATATTTTACATACGGGGGCTCGTGTTGTTCTATTATATATCTCTGCTCAGATCTCTGTTATTCCATCCATTAATTTCGTATTTTATTTTATTATATACTCGATCCTGGCAATAATTCCGTGGTCGATCATCTCCTAGATAACGATAACCAAAACCCATAAAGAGTGTAGAGTTCACACATCTCCCAGTTTTGATATAAATGTTAGACTGAACCCTAAGCGTATTAAGATCTAGTCTGTTTGAAACTACGTGTACTCGAGAATGTTAAGATATGCTATGTGCCTCTAGCTCAGACTGAACCCTAAGCGTATTAAGATCTAGTCTGTTTGAAACTACGTGTACACGAGAATGTTAAGATATGCTATGTGCCTCTAGCTCACGTCCCACGACCCTTTGATTTCAAAGAAATTAGAAACAGTACATGGCCAAATGAGTAAATCAAGTGAGCGCGTATCATTCCGAACCAGATTATAATTGTCTTTCGTACAACTTTACTAGATTAACTTCGATCAGCCCTTCATTATCTTCTTATTAGAGGTCGAAAGATACTTTGAATTACATCGTATTACCGGTGTATGTTGTATGTTGTAGGTGTTTTGAATGTACGAAATATATATAGGTAGTACTGTGGAAACAATCTACAGTTAGCATATAACTCATTAATCTTGGACTTCACGCATTTTTCCAGCACACACACACACACACACACACACACACACACACACACACACACACATATAGATATTGTGGGGATTTTACTGGTTGGGGTGGGGTGCCCCCAGTGTTTTATTTAAACTAATGTAGAAGTCCCACCCAGGCTTGATTTTTGGTTGAAAGTTAAATTAGTGAAATATAGATGTAAAGCTCCGAGCCCCAGTCAGCAATGCCGACGGTTAAATGTTTAAATATACAAAAGGTTGAAATTCAATGAATAACAATTTAATAACAATTCAATAATCAAATGATTCAAATTTCCATTCACACTCCTTCCGCTGGACCCTTTAATAGCCTATTGCATCACTTGATCAGCAGTTTGAGATCGATTTCAACCTGTCCTTGTATTCTACTCATCTGTGGTATTCTTCTCTCTCCTATTTCTCCCAATTCCTTCTCCTCTTCCTCCCCGACTTTCTCCAAATTCCTTCTCCTCCTCCTCGACTTCTCTACACTCCTCCTCCTCCTCCTTCGCTTTCTCCTCCAGACTCTTTTTCCTCCTCCTTCTCTTCCACCTTCTCTCCGCCTTCTCTCCACCAACTAGACTTCTATCTGCTTCGACTGTTCAGCTAGTCTCAGTTCCGTCTCCACCTCTTGGAGACCCGGGATTCATTTGAACCGGAAGTTCTGTGTCCTCTAAAAGCTTCCTGTGAAAACACATTTTACTTTTGAAAAATTCTCTAAATTTGCTTAATAGCCTACAATTACTACTATAACAATGAAATATCCGGGATGTAATTTGCGCTTACATAAATGTACACAAAATACCAGATGTCGTTATGGCTCATTGATTTCAAGGTTAATACAAATATTTTCCAGTATCTGCAACAAGTTGATATAAACTAGTTGAAACATAATACATTTAAAGGTTTAATTCCTGTAGAAACAGCAATGTAAAGTTTTGCAAACACTACGGTTTTTCTGTTTTATTTGTTTGTCTTGTCTATGTTTTGTATATGCCTTTGAAAAAGACTCATAAGAGTCGAAAGCGCTCAGGCTAGTTAGAACTAGTTTTGCTCTGTTCGTTGTCAGTTTATTGCATATATATATATATATATATATATATATATATATATATATATATATATATATATATATATACATCTTATTGGTTATTTATTTTTATACTTATATGTTATGTTGTTATGTATCATTGTATTAAGTACTTAACCAAAATCAAGTTCATTTATTTTGCAAACAACATAATACATAGTTAAATATTTTTCTGTGAGTGTGGAGTGAATATTCCAATCATAATCAATAGAGGTAAGCATGTTTGTTTGGGTCTGGGTATAGGACATTGGAATTCACCCACAAAAACTAGTCTAGCTGAGGTTTGCCATGACCTTTTTAGTAACAGCCGTAATCTTCTTGACAATTTAACAGATTCTAGAAATTAACTTTTGACCTTCATCCTCGTCCAGTTGTTGTGTCTAGGTTTTTTAAAACCAAATATAATCTTGTTTACTTGAGAATTTACCCATTCTTGCTTTAACATCTATAGCAGAGTCTTTCTTATTGTTGTGTTCAGTATTTGATTTCGGTGGAATTATGTATTCAAATTTTTATTCATTGGAAATACAAAGTGTACTTTAATAATATTCTTGGACGGCGACATTAACTTGGAATTAGAGCGAATTCTGACAAGGACATCTTGGATTATATTATTATGATTCATTAAAAGACTGCTGGCACATCTCTACATCACATGTGACTAAAGGCACATCAACACATTCACAGTTGAAGTTTCCTTGAAACATCACTGGAATTTAATTAGAACTTTATTCATTTTCCAAGGATTTTATTACGTCACTTTTGTATTTCCAGAGAAAATAATCACTTGAATTTAATAATTTGAAGAAAGTAAAATTTAATCCAAACTGGTCCCAACATAATACAACTTAAAGTCCTAGATGTTAAAACACGACTGGTAAAATCCTTACAGTCACAAGATAATATATTTCTCTGCTTGACCCCAGGTCGCAATTAGCATTTTCTAAAAACAACCATTACCTAATGGAAAATAACCTTCTATAATGATCTAATGAGCCTTGTTTATTTACAACACAACAGCCTATTAAATTTAATTTGGAATCTCCAAAACCCTGATCCTGATCAACATATTTACTCCTTCTTTGTTTACCTAAATAATAATCCTGATAATAAGCTCATATACATAGAGAATCATGGAGCTATATTTAGTTGTTTACAAAATAATAAAAAAAATCAATCAGGTGGAGCAGAAATGAACTCAGTGATGGACAAGGTCAAGTCCAGAAAACATTATGTATACATTCTTCTGTGAATGAGGGTTAGTTTATTTACTTCAGTAAGTTCACATTTAAACCAAGCTTGTTTATAGGGTAGATTCCATGCTACATATATACTGCCCATCTATCCCCATCCCCACCCTCGTTATCATCAAAGCAATGCCAGTAGTTTTACTTGTTGTTATTGTTCTTGTCTTGGGGGTTTTGCCATTTTTCATGTTATGATATGTTATACATGACGTAAGAAACTCCTGTGGGAGTAAATTGGCAATATTGAAACAACCGAGACCATTTTTCCTCAATTCTCTTTCGCGAGTCTAATCAAAAAATGACGGTCAAAAATGTTCAATGAAAACAAAAAATTTTCCAGAAGGCTGGGTTAAAAATGTTTTCCCACGATCCCAGCCAATCAGTAAATAGAATACTGCACAATAATTTCATGGGTTTATTTGGACCAATCAGAATCACATAAAGTGATATGTTCACATGTATAATATCAAAGATATGAAACTGCACACACTATAGGCAAAGTGTACTGACTATGTGATAATTAATATTATAATGACGTCAAATTATTTATTTACAAAGTATTGTAAAGAAATGATGTATTCACCTGAAGAGCATCCATTTATTTTTGTCAGTTGTGATTTGGTTTGAATCTTGTGTGTATTGCCAGCAGTGTACTGCATATGGTAGTGATCGCCGACTTCAAACTTCAAAATGTCAATGCGATTGTTGCTGAAGGATTGTTTATCTCGAGTTAACTTTATTTGCGTCGTGTTTTAATAGAAAGATAAAGGACTCGTTGGTACGTTGTGAAAGGTTGCTTGGATTCGGAGAAATTTCTTCACATCTTTGTACATTTACTATTGTAGAACAATATGCATTTGTACAGTTACTATTGTAGAACAATATGCATTTGTACAGTTACAATTGTAGAACAATATGCATTTAAGTTGCTGTGTAGACATATCGATATGTTTGTCAACAAACAGTCCATAAATAAATCGATTTTGTTAAAATTTGTGGTTTCTGTACATACTTAACAGTAATTTGTTTGATGTGAAATTAATGGGCCTAGGAGCAGGGAGGGTGAACAGACTAAGTTTATTCCTGAAAATAAAACTTCCTCCGAAGGGTAAACAGATTAAATTTTATTTTCACAAATAAAGCTTCCCACGGAGGGTCAATAGATTAAGTTTTATTTTTCAGAAATAAAGTTTCCTACGGATGGTGAAGTTTTATTTTTCACAAAAAAGCTTCCTACGAAAATGAAAATATCACTAAAACGAGGCCTCTACAGTGTTATTTACCGACTCTGGTGTAAATACTTCTTGGTCGTCCCCTCCCTGCTGCTATGCGGCTTAATTAAATCATTATTATATCAATAATAACGCTAACAATGAAATCTCACACAGCTAAACTACCTCGACAGCGACTAGAGGAAATTAAGAAATATCTCCTCGTCCGTGATTCTGTCAAGCAACAACTACATTAGCATCCGGAGTCTCAGGTGGAATTTACAGAAGTTGCAGAACATTTATTTAAACCGGTTACAAAGACTACCGAAGGCCTTCTTCCCACGTTGGAGCAAACCGCTAAACCAACCGGAAAAATAACAAAAAGAACTAAACAAACAATAAAGATTTTAAGAGAACTTCCAAGTGAAATAGCTCCTGCTCAACCAATGCAAGAAATACTTGAAGGTATTGACCAAGCTCGTGCTGAAATAGGCAATATTAAGGATCTTATACCAAAACCAGAACAATATCAAGAACCACAACAATCAAAAGTCAAAACTGAACCGATTGATAAATTTACCGAAGAAAGTATTGTTATCATAAAAAATACTGACAGCGTGAAAAAACTTTCTGCGTTAGCCGTGAGTAGCTTTGATCGGAGAGAAAAATTTTTAACGTTGATTAGGCTGTAGGCCGTGAAGCCTATTACAAATGGATATTTCGCGTACATTACGGAGTTGATCGGGCCCGAAATAGTGATACAAGATATATTGAATGTATTGATGGAATAGATAATTATGTTCCATTGTTACAACAACAACAATTACAACCACAAAACAACAACAACAACAAAAACAACAATGACAACCGCAAAAACAATAACATCAACAACAAAAACAACCGTCAGAAAGGCAGTCAAAATAACAGGTGAGGAAGAAGAAAAATGGCAAGATACAAGTTCTGCCTCTCCCGGTGCCACTGGAAGTGATATTGCCACTCCTGGTACAGGTACCAGGGGAAGTGGTCTTATTACTCCATGGCCCAAGAACGTCCTTGCCGATGTTAAACGACTAGAAATTCTGATTGGCGGAAAACGAGCCTACAATAAGTCTTCAGAAATCATTAATGAAGCAGCTGCTATTTGTCAGAGATTATTTGCAGGCGGTATCATGTATATTGATGTTTATCTGTTCCTCGTCGATAAAATCGTTGATGATTACAGCAGTGATTGATGCAATTAGGTCGGTGACAAGAAAATAATATGATCATACATAATTCTCAGCGTGGACCTGTAATGGTCAGGGTGATAAATTCGCGATTACCAACTACAAAGTGATCGGTGATGTTGTTCAGGGTCTATTCAGAAGGATAACCCCAAAAACAATACCGATTGCAAAACAATTATCAAAGAAAGCTATTGGCGTTGTTCGTAATAAAGGTATTGGTGTTGTTGGTGATGTTGCTAGTAAAGCATTCTCAGCAATCAAGGATAGACTAGCACGATTAATACGCAGATCGCCAGCGGTCCGTCCTCAGCCAGAAAAATTACCTAACACCGAAGTTATGCCTGCAAATGTTAGTAAAATAATAAATCAAACTGCAAATCAAAAACTAGCAGAGGCGGCTGGTGTATCCCTATCAGAAAAAGAAAAAATGTAACTGCTAGTGTAATAGCAGGAAGTGGTCTTCGTGTTAGACGACAACAAGTATGATAAAATTTTCAAGAGTGTATCTGATCCCGCATTCGACATGGATGCGAAATGAGCTGCAAGATCAGGATACAAGCAGATATTTCTTACCCGTTGAAGAATTTATTGAAGTAGAAGGTGAAATTCTAAAAACAGATGACACTGAATATGGAGCTGATGTTAGAGGTGGTTTTGTTAATAATGGCATCATGGTGTTTTTCAACAGTGCTACGTATAGCATCGACTGAAGGAACATTGAATCATGCCTGGAAAACGTCGACGTTGTCACGACGATATTGGGTCTAGCAAGATATTCCGATGATCATACAAGATCAGCTGGTCCGTCAATGATATCTGTAAAAGATACATATGACCATCCTGATAACAGACAGTATAATATAAGACGACCAAGAAACAATGCCGACAAAGCTGACGCTAATGTGTATCCGGTGGTTCATGGTGCTAATCCAGAATTCAACTTAGGATTCGCAGTACGTCGATCGATGCTGAATGATGGAAGTAGAAGATTTTCATGTGCAACTCCACTGTCTCATATTTTTTGGATTTTACAGGAATGTGACAAAGGTTATTTTCGGAGCCATGCATACAGTTGTACTGGTAAGAAAGGCTACCAACGATAATGCAATCTGGCGACCTTTTCGGTAATGCAGCTAAAGTAATACTGACAAAACTTTCATTGTGGATGCCAGCAATGATACCATCACTCGTTGAGGAACAACGGTTGGTCTCTTTTGTGGATTCGGGTGGTAAATCAACATTATCATGGTTGATGATGACGACAGATAGTGTTCAAAGTAACGTTAATGGTTTATTCACATGGCATTCACAGCAAGGTGTCTCTGGGCCGCGACATATATTTGTTGCTTTCGAAAATGCTGAACGAGTAAACTCACAATTACATAGCACAATGATATTTGACAAACTTGGTGTTACTGCAGTTTCGTTAAAGATAAATGGGCATCAAGAACCAGCTGAGGATATAATACTGAATTTTGAGAATAATCATGTTGCACGTGCGTATCATAGTTTGATGACATTTAAAGGATGTGACCAAAATGTTGATTCTGGTCTACAAATATCACAATTAGACTTTACAATGCTGTATCCGATTTATTATTTTTCTCCGGAACACCTGGATTTATTTAGACAATCTGTCGTTGATATACACTTTCGAGCTCGTGTGAGAAGAGGAACATATGCTAATTACAGAGCAATCGCTGTTATACTCTCAGACAAAACTATGCTGCTTGAAAGTGTTGATGGACGAATGAGAGTCATTGATGCCCCAGTGGAAAACATGTAACTGGATCACTCGTGATTGGTAATTAAATGGCTCGTGATATCTTATTGTATGGAGTAACGAATTCCGTACAACTTTCAATATTGATGGTAAGAATTATATCAAATGGATATTCTATGATGTAATTTACACTGAAGAAATCCTACTAAAACAAAGAACTAAGGATGGAAGTTCCAGTATTGCGCTGGCTAAAGAAATAACACAAGAACATAAACGTGTACGTGACGAATTACAACAACTATTTCAACAGTATACACATGAGTTTCCAAATGATAATCTTAAGCAAAAACAAAAAAAAAAATCATTACAACAATACAACATCTGAACCAAGTAAAATATGACGCTGAATTGTTTCAAAAATCTGCGATAAAGACTGCAATTCATGAAGGTCGTGAATTAAGAATAGGCCCCGCTCCACGTTATCCAGATGAAACATATAAGGATAATTTTCTTGCATATTTTAAGATCACAGAGGCTGATCTGCCAACATTTAAATTACCATGACTTAATGTTGATGATATGCAAAAAACTCTTAATGATATTATCGATGAATACTATCCCATAGTGTTGATGCATGGAGAAAAATATCCCCTTCTCCAGGTATTCTCAAACATAACAATGATCCAGACGGTGGTGGTCGTCATATATCACCAGGTGTTGTCAATATTGCATCAACAATCGCAGTTAATCGTGTATGTGATGCAGTCGATGGCAGCTATGAAGTAGATCTTGAAAAATCCAGGCAGGCACAGCAGGGATATATCCTATATTCATTCACCCCTGAAATTCCGCCTGGACTTTTCATTGTGTCAGTACCTGTTAATCCGGTTTATCTACGATGTCATAATCCTCTGTTATCACGAATACATTTTAGATTTATTGACCAAAGTGGACACCTGCTTGATTTAAGAAATAAATCTTTAACAATAAATTTGTATGTGTGATTGTAAGTTCGTAGAACTTAGCGTTTGTAAAACGCCGAGATCGTAGATCTTCAGCGTCGAGATCGTTACCTGACTGATTTTTGTAAATTCACGATAAATATTATAATCTGAATCAGAGTAAAAATAAAAAATAAATATGTTAATCAGAATAAAAATAAAAAATAAATATTATAATCTGCATCAGAATAAAAATAAAAAATAAATATTATAATCAGAATAAAAATTAAAAATAAATATTATAATCAGAATAAAAAATAAATATTATAATCAGGACAAAATAAAAAGTAAATATTATGATTTGAATAAAATTAATATTACACGCGCTATTATTCCGTCTTACAACTTTCACTTTCACTATACCCCTGGCAGATTCAGGGACAAAGTCCTTGACAGAGTCCTTGACGAAGTCAAGGTGTTTACAATCCGATTGTTTACAATCTTATATAAATTTTTTCAACTGTCTTACACGTGCACTCACAATCTTTTTTGTTTCGTATTCGCGTGATAACTCTGATCTAACTTTCTCAGTCGCCTGTGCGTGTGAAACGAATTGTCGGATGTTTTTATCATCATCGACATAAAGTAGCGATTGTGTCATTGCCTGTTGGAGTAATTTAATAAACCTGTATTCGGCTGCTAGTGTGTATCGTCCTTCCGATTTTCATCCTAGTAATATTTCAAAATCATTTGTGATTTTTTCAGGACCAAGTTGATCAGGAAGCTCTATATCATCGTCATGAATTATTTTAATGGCAAAAAAATCGCATTAATACTTTCGAAATTCATTATATAATAATATCTATTTAAAATAAAAACAAAAAATAAACATTAAGAGTGATGAAAAATTTGCCATTCCCTGGGGCCCCTTCATTTGCCAGTATTTGCCGTTCCATGGGGTTCCTTCATTTGCCAGCATTTGCCGTTCCTTGAGGTCCATTCATGGGGTACCATTCATGAGGCTTTTATTCTTTCTGGCTTGGGAACTGGGACAAAAAACAACACAAACGCCGATAATTCTGTGTAACTAGTTTTGCATTTAATACATGCTTCTTTCTGGCTGACATTCTTTCTGAATGTCCTTTTATGGGACACCCTTCATGAGGCTGTGGACTCATCACTCTTACTGTTAATTTTTGGGGGTTCCTGTTTTCCAATAATTTTTAAAGTTTGTAAAAACCCCTAATCAAACCACGGGAAGTGCAAAATCAGCATCCACCATGTTGTTCAACATGGTGGGGAGGTGTGCATGAATTTTATTTATAATTTTTTTCTTCTGGGATTGGAAGCCCCAATTATTATTAAAATGCGATTATCTCGCAACCGTCGACAAATTTGTCATTCGCGGGATTGGAACGACAGACGTCGGGTATGAATATTATGCCTTAACCGCTCACCCATGGATCATTTTTGCATATTGCAAGAAATTATTATGATGTTACCTATGAAGTTAACGGGAAATATAAACATAGCTTACCTGGATTACAGCAAAGGGCCATGGCTTATCTCTTCCTCCTGTTTCCTTGAATTGTCAGGGACATAGTCCTTGACGAAGTCAAGGGATGTAACATACAAGAGAGAGGAGTAGTCCTAGTGTAACATACCCTGACAGAGTCCTTGATGGAGTCCTTGACAGAGTCATGGGGACAAGAAGAACGTTTTCGTAAATACAGTGTAAGCCAAAAAATAAAAAAATAAAAAAAATAATCCGCTGCCGTCATATAATATTACGCAGTTACAAGCTAGGCTACTGTTTAATCACTGTACCGGAGGAAACTTTACTTGACAGAGTTATCTCCCTTTATCTGGAGTGTTCTTGTATACAATTGAAAGACAACCATAACTGAGCCAAAGAAGATTCAGGAGCGGCGGCGTCTGTCCCTGACACAGTCAGGAGATATTTAAATATTATACTTTGTTTGTATTTCTTTGAAAATGCTGATCTGGTTATATTATCTGCAACTCGTTGTACTGAAGCTGGGGAAATGCAGAAATATTTGGCAGCTGCATATATCGACTGAAATTCTATTTCTTCCTGTCTCTATATTTACAGATATACCTGCTCTTGCAGATTTATTATATTTTGCCGGTACCTCCAAATTTACAATTCTGACTCTGTGTAATAGCCTGCAAATTATTCAAAGAATTATTTTTCGGATCTGATTCAATATGACCAATCACAAGTCCATCTTTGATCAGTCCGTGAAAACACTCGTACACAAATCTGTTACAAAGATATATTTTCCCCAGCAAAGAATATGAGATAACCAGCATTATTGACAAAACCGACTTTTTTTTACTCGACAGTTCCTAATTACACCAGCACGAGATGCCTCATAATTTTTGATGATAGGATGTGTTACAAATTCTCTTTTTTCCATTTACATAGTAAATATTATTTGTCTAAATTATTATTTTATTAGTAGAGAAAATATGTGGGATGTTAGCGTGAAATCTAGCAAGATAATCTTCAGCATTTTTTTGTTGGAGATTCATTACCATCATTTTTTTTATCATAATACCGTTTCAAAGCTCTGTACTTTTTACCGCCGCATTCTACGCACAACTGCGTTTCACCCCTGACTCCGACATTACACTTTAAACACGGCTTTGGTTCTGGACTTTCTCGTCGCACACTCCGCATGTGATATCCACAGAATTCATTTACACAAGCCCGATTACAAGGAGTTGCAGATCCTATCATCAACCACTTAGAATTATTCTTTGCTTGAATCATTATATAATTGTTTTGAAGTTTAATTTAAATATATGTTTGCCTTGATTATAACATGGATGAGTTTACGAGATTACCTGCAATCAAACCCTCTAAAGCTAGATTTGATCTTGACAGAAGAACCCCTGACTTGCCTAATCGAGTTCTGGTTGATGTTGATTTGACAAATAAAACTTTAATCATTCGTATCCGTGAAGCCAAGAGACAGTTTCGCAACGATGGTGCGGCTGATGTGTGGTCAACATTCAGAATTATGCAAGACGTCGATTCTACAATGAATGACAAGCAAGCAAGGACAATTATTAATTACCTCGACGAACAAAGATATATGTTTAGAATAAAATTTATCGTAGCGGTAGATACCGCCAAGGTAGACAACATCTGAATTATCCGTGACAAACGTGACCCTGTTCGATTACATCACGTTGGAGATGTTGTAAAGTTAAGTAAAAATTCCAGACCAAGAATACTGACTGGAATTGACAGACCTTATTATGAGCTAGCATATGATGCTCCATCTGTGGATGATCTCGATGGATGTATTAATAATCTCGTAGTATACGATGATGTTTTGCAATCAAATCCAGCTCGGATATTTTCCCGAAGCAGACACAAAAACACCGATATTATATATGTTACTAAGCGATATAAACAAATACCTAATGTGATAAGAGATAACTGCAATCTTCTGGTTGTCTTTAATGGTGTTGATACCCACACGTTAAGAAATGTCCACCAGACTTGGTGTTCAGGAGACATGGATATGATTAAATTCAGAAACTTCTTCTCGAAAGCGCAAGCGATTACTCATGAATTGATCAGGATAAATTTACATGATCCTCGTTCGCGATATCGTAAAGGTCTCGATAAAATTTTTGGTTGAGAGACAACGGCGGTGGTGGTGGTGGTGGGGGAGACGACCAACAGGTGTTTACCAGGGTCGGTATATAACACTGTAGAAGCCTCGGTGTAGAATTATTGACCTTGTATTTTCATTTTCGTAGGAAGCTTTATTTATGAAACATAAAACTTAATCTATTCACACTCTGTAGGAAGCTTCATTTGTGAAAGTAAAACTTAATCTGTTTATCCTCCGTAGGAAGCCTTATTTTTTAAAAATAAACTTAATCTGTTTACCCTCCGTTGGAAACTTACTTTCAGGAATAAACTTGGCCTGTTTACCCTCCGTAGGAATCTTTATTTTCAGGAATAAACTTGGTCTGTTCACCCTCCCTGCTGCTGCCTAATATGGAAATGATAGACTTACATTGGATGGCGATTGATTGTCTTGTGTGAATGACAGAATTCAGATGCCGGGAAAAGCCACCAACATGGCCTTGATTTGCAGGAAAAATCTTTGGCGGCCAGGGCTTCTCTGCGTCTCCTGCTGGGGAGCTCACAGCTCTCCCTAAAACCCATAGCTAGTGGGTGTGGGCACTAGCCCCCTCCCAAGGTTTCGGCACCTCTGGCCTAGTATTCTGACCGCTTGGGCATTCATAGTCGCCCTGGGCGCCATTTACCCTTATAACGCCACTTGTTTGGCATGTGGAAAAGATAATATTATATTAACCACAGAGTAGATAGGTTCATATTTGGTCTGATCTTTTCTGTGTATTTCACTACCGGACTTAGGAATAGTTTCGCCGCATCTCGGGTGTGTGTGTTTGTTATCTGTAAAAAATATCTTTGTATATCTTTTTGTTATCTAGCACAATTTTGTAAAAGTTCGGCAAGGTCAATATGAATTTTGGGCTATACCAAACTGTGAACTGCTGTATGACGCTTTATTCTTCAGAGCTGTCAACACATACGAGTGTTCGTCTCCTTGTTTCTTGTCGCTCGTTTGTTTTTGCTTTGGTTAGTATAGAGCTTATACCGCAACATATATCTGTGTTCCAGTCTGATTAATTATGTACATGTAGAACACGTGGTATAAACTGGCGGGAAATCGGCTTTGTTGGGGTGAACTTGGATCAAGAGTCTTCAACAGTTGGTTGTAGAACTGTTTCTGATCATGGCAACCGAAATAGATCAACGTCTCAGAGACATTCAGAGAGAATACCTTGATTTTCTCGATGATGGCGTAAGTTATACTGTTGTTAAGAGTTAAAGTTTTAGAAGGATACACTTTATTTGCCGTGCTCCCCATCCCATCCCTGTAGTCATATGATGTAAGTCGCTTCCCTTGAAATGTATTTTGTTTATACCTAAAAAAAATAGAAAAAAACATAGGGGGAGGTTCTGACATTGTAGGACTACCCGTCTATGTTGCCGAATGAGGTTTGTCTAGTCGACGCCGATTCCATCGATGCTTTCAGAGTAGGGGGGTGGCAAGGGGATAGTCCTACCACGCAAGACTTGGTTTCCTGCGCCGCAACCTCCAAATCAACGATGAAGAAGTAAAAAGCGCAGCATATTTCTTTCTGGTTCGACCAGGTCTTGAGTATTGCTTGACTGTGTGGAACCCACATAATAAAGATCTAATAAATAAGATGGTTCAGAGGAGAGCTGCTAGATTCACCACAAATAAATATCTTAACACTAGCAGTGTCAGTGAAATGTTGAACCATCTCCAGTGGGAATCACTCGAATCCAGGTGAACCAAGGCCCAGCTGACCACGTTGTACAAGATTGCGAACAACCTAGTGGACATACCAGCGGACAAATACCTGACTCTGGCACATAGACAAACTAGGGTAAACCACAGGAAAAAGTTCCAATTAAAGTCAGCATCGTCAGATTGTTTCAAGTTGAGCTTCTTCCCATGTATGATAGGGACTTGGAACAAATTACCAGCAATAATTGCAGAAGCTCCTGACTTGGTATCTCACAAGCAGGAGCTTTCCAAAATCACACTCTAATGAACTAGTCAGCTTCATGTAAGACCTAGTGATTCTGAGGGCAATGCCTGTTGAGGTTTCATATCTCATCGCCGCTACGGTAGCCGGATTGGTCCGAGTATGAAGGAACGAAAACGTACACTGACACTCTTTTACTTACTTTTGCCTTTCCTGTCATTACTCTTCTGACTGTGCTATCACTTCCATCTTTTCTTTATCTTTGACCACGCACCATCCGTTGCTTAATAGTCAAGTGTGACTACGTCAGCGTATTTATAGACATAGACATAGACAAGACCCATCAGGGAGGGATGGGTCTTACTGCGTAACTAACGGTGCTATGTAGTGTATTTTTCTGTCGACTAACTGTGTAACGAAAGTCGGATTTTCAGGAATATCACACACAGCTGGCACCAATAACGACGCTTTTCTACAAAGTAAAGTTATAATGTTTTTGTCAGACTGTACTTACTCTGAGGACTTTTCTCTAATAAATTTAAATTCACAAAAGAAATGGACCTGTTTTCAAAGTTTCGTTGTCCTACATTTCATTTGGCTGGAAAGTGATGAAAGCTTGGAATGCCAAAATTGGGTTAAGTTGAAATATTATTCTTTAACAAAACAAATAAAATTATATTATGCCTGTTGGAACTGTAAGCAACATTTCGTTTCGTTCAAGAAACATCCTATATATGAACATACTTCGGCATACCTCAACTACCGTCGCATTGCAACAAATTCAAATGTATGTCAACAGAACATGAAAATGCATCCATTTGCTAGTGTCATATTTTGATTCCACTAGGATAAAGACCACAGTAAGTATATTAATTACACATACATTAGTGGAAGAGTGTCGATATAGGCTGCCAAGTGTGTAAAATATTCCTGAAACTTTGACTACTCGTTCCGATGTCAACCAACATTGGAACAGGCTTTGCAAGGCCATTATTTGGGTAGTAAGACATAGCACTTGACATAAAAACGTGCTGCGTCTTACATTTTAGGTCTAACATGGGGATTGCTTAGTTCCAGACCAGGGATGTTTTTAATCCGATTTTAGCTGCACTTGGACTTCACGCCAAATATACACCATGTGCGAGTATGTTCCAGAGAAACCCAGTACATTATTGGGAGAAGTTGTACTTAACTGAAGTTTAATTGGCATGATTTATGAATTATAAATTTCCAACACCTAATTTTAATATTGCAAAAAAAACAAAACCTTTTAACAAATCTATTTAGCGGGATAAAACCCCTCAGATTGCAGGACATTTTGAGCTTATTGAAGATGGTGAACTATATCACATTTGTTGTATGAATCATGCCCATCTTGTTTAGAAACTTCAGTTTAGTTTGAAATTACAGTATATTGACAGTGTTAGGGACCCACTGGCATCGGGTTATAAATTGTAAAATTTAATGGAGGAATAACATGTATGCATTGTTTGTATTCTTGATTTTAATTTTTAAAATCAGTAGGTGGTTCAGACAGCTTGCAACAATAATGGATCACTGAGAATAACAGGTTCATTTATGTTTCTCTCTGCTTTTGTTGCCAATTAGTAAATTGCCCTCAATAATTGTGCTGGAATCATTTACTTTAATTGGTAGACCAACGAGTAGTTCTCTGCCTTTTTATTTATCTGACAACTGGTGGCAGAGACCACTGGTGAGAGGCACAATTCTGATTCAAGTTTTCGGACTTCTTTCAGGTCAGACTGTTGTCCACTCACTAGTAATAAATTTATATTTACCTTTGTTAGCAGATTGTAGAGCTGTCGATGGGTACTAGGGGTATCAGCCCATTTACAGATACTAAATACAACGAGCCATAGGGTAAAAAATAAAACCAAAATAAATTTCCAAGTTCAGATGAAAGATTATATCTGACCAGTAGAGTTGAGGCCACTGCCTGCTGCGCATTTATCCATCGTAGACCACCGTCTGCTGATTGAAGATTTTCGACTTGTGCCACCTTTATGCCGTGTACGTTGAATAGTTGCCTTATTTTCTATATATAGTAACTGTACATGACACATTTCCAGTAAAACATGCTTGTTTGCCACATACAATACTGATGATTGTGCTTATACCTCTCTTGGGGTTGGCATATGTTACCCTACAACAAAGCAGTTCAAGTTCATACTGAATACAATTTCCTTTTGTCTGGTACCCAGATAACTGATCCATTAGGATTAATGGATACCTGGTACATGTTCCTAAAATTTTGACAGCTTTAGCAGATGGCAAGTAAAATCCCTCCCCTTTTGACCCATGGCATTAAACCCTTCAGAACACTCGCTTTTTTAAGTGTTAATCCCTGTCAGGATATAACTAAAATTTAAATTGCTGACATGTGCATGGAATTGGCATGCAAAACTCACCAAATTGTCTTGTAAGCCCCAGTGTTTTTTCTACCTATGCGCCATGCAAAAAAAACCCTCAGACTTTTCCGATTTGACGCACAAAAATCATTGCCAGTACGTAAATTGACGCACCCCAATGTTACGTTCTGCTGATTAACAAAAAACAAAGGTTCGGTCTAAAAATTGTCGATGGTACTTAAGTTGACGCACCCCAATATTATGTGTTGCTGATTAACACAAAATTAAGGTTTGGTCTGACTACTTGAATGGCTATATTACAACCCTCCCAAACAAGGAAAATATGCTCACATCAGTTTCTTACGCAAATATTATCATAATGGGTTACAACTGAGTTTGGAGCCTGGAACCGACCTTATGTGACCTGCAACTGTCACATCATTTGTAGCAACAGGCTGTTAGCACCGTATAATCACTCCTCCCAAGAAAGAGGCAAAAAATAAACGTGTGATTTTAAAGTGATTCTCACAAGAAACTCTTATTTTATGCGCACCTTTTTCCCGCAACAATTTCCATTTACTCAATTGTTTGCCTTGCATTGATCCAAGATATTGTCAGCATTTGACTGAAAATGGCATCCAAGGCAGAAATATTAAAATAGATCCGAAACACATGAAATTATCTTTTGGACCACATTTATGACTGACCGATGATAATAGTATTATTATCGAACCAGTGGAACCTTCATCATCCAAAGATTTGGTAACGGTTACTTGTAAGATAAAATGTAATTTGTGCAGCAGTTGTTGAAAACGGTAAAGTTTTCAGAAAGAAGTTAAGTCGAATGAAGACCAACAGTGACGACTCCTTTATGTTTTGCCATATATGTACATAGGCTAAACAAACTCTATGATCAAATGTGCAAAAAACAATAACTTTAAGAACTGTGCACTGGCCAGGCATGCTGAGTTTCCCCGAGTTCAAACTGCTGATTGAAGATCCACAACACTAGGCAGATTTGAATGCAGGTTTACAAGAACGTTCTTCCAAACGAGACAGCAGTGTGTACATTGGCTGAGTGTAGAAGACATTCCATTTTTAAAATACAAATCTTTTCTTAATTTAATACACAACTTAGCCGCTGAAGAAATTGATGCCGTTGACATTTAGAAGAATTCTGGAAATCAATATGACTCGGTTACTACCTGTTTAGAGTTATTGCAGAGCCTATCAAACGTTGTTGAGGATAGTCTTATACGTGACCTGCACAATTTGTCATTTGTGACATCAATGGCAGATGAAAGCACTGACATAGACACCAATAAATGCCATGTCATGTATGCTCTGATTATTTCTGATGACATGAAACCATCAACAAGATTTTTAACAAACAGAGAATGTTCAGATGCTTCTGGCAAGGGAATTGCCCTATTGGCTTTAGTCTAATATTTTTGTTGTGTATTTAAACAATATAATTATTTTTTAAAAACCACTGAAAACTGATCATCGGCTTGAATAAGACTCGTAGGTTTTGGATTTTGACTCAGTTTTTTGCCTTGATGAGTCAAGTGACTTGCATGAAGCCATTTGTAGATAAAACACTGAAGCCCACAGGATCAGGAGACTAAAAATTCACAACTAACTGGTCCTACATTTCATTAGAGTTCTTCCACCATTTATACTGGTATAGCCTTTCTTGTGCTGAAAAATGGTGTTAAACCCTACAACAACATTTCATTATACATGAAGGCAGAATGCAGTGAATGGCTCAATGACAGATGCGAATGCAGTGAATGGCTCGATGACAGATGCGAATGCAGTGAATGGCTCGATGACGGACGCGAATGCAGTGAATGGCTCGATGACAGATGCAGATAGACTAGAATATAAACCCTTAGGTTATTTATCTAATTAAATGCCCTCCCCTCCAAAAAATTTTTTAAAAAAAAACCAACAGAAAATAAGATGATAATAGTATTTGGTAATATATGAATTTATTAAAATTCATATCATGGCCACTGTTTACTAATACAATGCTGTCCATTGTCATGATTTATAAATACCTTATCAAGAAGCGGGACATCAACATCTGCTGCTTTGATCGATAACCAGTCTCATCCCTGACCTCACATCAATGATGGCATCAGAACTATATCTAGGCTTTAAAGACGATGCTTTGGTATCTAGCCATAAAATTATGTCAGTAGATTTGAGATGGAGGATTTATGTAGATTTACATTTATAGGAGATCTTAATGTTGATATGACCATTGATAATACAAGGTAATACTGGAATCCAACTATTGTGAAAACATGTTTTCGTTCACTTCATCGGCAGTTGTGGGGTTTTAGTCTGGTGGCTTCGAGCATCTTTATAAAAGTTGATTTTGGTAATCTGAAATAGTACGAGTCGTTACACATAGCATTGGTCATACAGATGCAGAAGAGTTTTTAACTGGCATTATAGCGATTATCTACTTTGTTTCTAAACTTGTCCAGCAGATCTAATCGATATGCTTTACATTTGTGAGTGATCATCATAGAAAGAAATTTCTTAATATGGTTTCTATTACCGGTATTTCTTATGTAAGAGATGGAACTTTTTCGGCTTTAGTCAGAAATCTGGTTTTTTATGCAGACCAATTTTCCTTTTTTGGTAAAATTTCTGGCAGAATTTTTTTTTCCATTTTTTTGGTTTTAATTTGAATATTTGTTCCTGGATGTAATTTGAGTAGGAAAGAAGGTAACAAGACACTGTATACCAGAAGTTCATTGTGCAGGCAGGAATTTTTCATTGTTTTAGTAGTTCATTATCAGTTATGCAGTTTCAAGTAGTGTCTCGTACTCTCGGACCTTTTTGTGGCTTCTACAAAAAAGAAATTTGTTGAAAGAGGAAAATGTGTGGATAACTTTGACCAGTCAATAAAAAAAATACGTTAGATGGAACTGGCTAGAAAAAAAAGATCACAATATTTTCGAAACATACTTAGAAATTGGCAGAACCCGGACATAACCTGCATTCATGCCAACCATTACACTTTTGGTGTAATCATTACGCTTTTTTTTTCACTAAATTGCGCCATATGTGTAAATGTACTCAGATTACGCGCTTTTGGTATATCCTCCTCCAAAAGAATTAATAATTTGTTTTCTCATTTTTATTAACATCCCATTACTTCCACAGACCGTGTTCTAGAAAAGACAGCTTCCAGGTAACTACGACATAAGAGTACGCTTGTCCGTAGACTAGCGTGCACTTTCCAAACAGTATTATGTTTTATTTATAGCAGCTGCCCTATTTCCAAGAAACATACTGGTTTCTACTTTCAAACTTTCGACCCCGGTTTCAATTTATAGCAGTTGTCTGGCTTAGGAGAGAACAGACCAGTTTTCTAATGTGTAATCTTTGCTCGCAGATTCTGTTTTAATTTATCTCTGGTACAGAACCAGTCTGTAGGTATTTGGCGCTAAAAGTCAAGTCAGATTTATTCTAGTCGATGCGTGTGTTAGAGCAAAAATGTTTTTCAAATAATTTCACAGATGGATTAGAAAAAGACAAAAAATCAATTCAAAGATGAATACATGAATTGCATAGTACAGCATTCCATTCAAAGGCAGCTTCACACCCATTGCAGGCTGTGTGGAAAGGATTTTAATATTGGTCATTGTGGTAAAACAGAGAAACCTTGAATTAACTTGTTTTGCTAACTCCAGTACTAAGATAACTTCTTTTTTTACAGCAGAACTAAATTGTGCACACAAATTTTATCAATGCAGAGGCGTTATTTACCAAGTTCTTAATAGAACACGGACTGCCCCTAGCGGTAGAAGACAATGTTGGTCCTTTGTTCAAATGGATGCTTCCTGATGCCAAAATTGCAGAAAATATACATGTGCAAGAACAAAATCATCTAATATTGTATATTGTTAGGTGTTCAGCAGAAGATGCTTCACTTAAAATTGCAGAAGCCATGAAAATTGGGCCATTTAATATTATAGTAGACAGGAGCAGTGATTATGATGACAAAAAGTTTTTCAGTCTGTGTAAGAGCTTGACAACGAAAAGTGCAAAGTCAGTGCTCTTCTTTCATTACCAGAATTAATGGCAGATTCCAGTGGATAAAACATTTTTTGTTTGCTTGATAATGCTTTGAATAAACACAAGATGGCAGAACTGTATGGGGTTTTCAGCAGATACTGCATCAGTGATGACTGGAATTCATAAAGGAGTTGCATTCTGTATTTTGAAAAACGTCTCCATCAGTGTACATATCAGGTTGTCCCTGTCATATGATGCACCTTGCTGCCGGAAAGGCTGCCAATAAATAGGAGAACTCCTAACTATCAAGTTGGCATTCTACCTGATAATGTACTTCATGCGGACAGAGTTGATGTGCAATGGCACTTTATTTCCCAGCTAAAAGACCCAAAAACTTGAAGATATAAATTTCCTCATCTTTGTCAGGTTATGAAAGGAATATTGATTCCTTACCATTATAATGCTGACTGAGAGAGATTGTTCTGTATTGTTAACAAAAATAAAATTGAATTCAGATCCAGGCTCTGTAACCCAGCACTTAGTGCTCTACTGGTGTGCAAAACATTCATAGTCTCAGCTGGTACAAAGTGTTTTGAAATGCAATATGAGAGTCTGCTGCTTTTTAAAGCTCAAAGTACTATATACGAAAACTTGAAGCAGTAATTGATGTTTAAAGACAAGAGGGGTAAATAAATCATTTTGTACATATGTGCATTGAATTTTATTATGTTATATGTGGATTAGTCATTTTGTGCTTGGATTACTCTTTTTGTCCACTTGGATTACACTTTTTCTTCGCCAGGGGTTGGCATGTATGTACCTGGTGCATGAGCTGCCAAGATAAAATTAATTCTGGATCAGCTGGCAAAAAAGTGCTCCTAATTATGCAAATATGAAAAAGCACAGTAAGGGAAGATCAGGTTTAAATATGCACAAGTGTTCAGTTGTTTTTCAGTTACTTGTCTATTTGAAAAGGGCAGTGACCACCGCAGGCCAAAGAAAATGTTCGGGTCAGCCAACCATCCCAGTTTTTAGTTGCAGAACCTATCATCTTTATCATGGGGGGGGGGAGGGGTAAAAGAAAAATTTTTTCTTTTTAAATTACAGAAATCGATTCGTGCTGGTTTAACCCAGTACTTGAAGTGCTTAGTACATTATATATACTAATCATTATAATATATATAATATTTAAAAAAGAACATACCAACATACCAACCCTAATTTTAAAACCAGTCCATTTGGAAAAACATTTTTTTTGTTTACCTCACAGTAAGTGCCCCAGGCTGTTTGGAGAACGGTTCAATACAAGCTGAAAGAAGGGGTATCAACAGTTATTCACAAGCGACCTGTCAAGAACAGTGAAAGAGTATTCAAGCTAATAAATGATAATAATAGTTCATTTTTTTCTTACATGTTTTGATGATTTTGGAAGTGTTGTGCATGTTTTCGGTTACTTGTGAAATTCTGCACTTGATGGACTGGCCCTTTATTTTTCAACCCTGTTCACCATTGAATTAGCTGGCATCGGACTGGCTGGCTGGTGGCAGTTTCTTGTGACAGGCAACATCACCGCATGATGAAAGTATCATCAGTTCTTCCCCAAGCTTAGTTCCTAGTGATGTAGTACTCACTGTCTCTAAGGTTTCTGTGAATTACTTTTGCCTTGGGGTGATGTCTTCCACACATCAGCGATTTAATGTACTGCTTTTTTTTTTTTCTTTTTCCTTTCAAAAGATAAATTGGTAATTACTTGATAACCATTTTGGAAGTCTAACATTAAAAGCATCACTTTGAAATAAGCCATCTGCAGTTGAATGATATAAATTTAAATCCGTTTTTTTCCCAACAGGATGACCAAGGTATATACCAACAAAAGGTACGGGATATGATCACCAATAACGCAGTTCGCCTGGTTGTCAACGTCAATGACCTCAGAAAGAAGAATACTACACGAGCACAAGCGTAAGTTTAGTTTAAATAGAGGGGGTGTAAATTGTTTTCATATCGGGCTGAAAAAGAAAGTGAGTCATTAAGTACATCTTTGCTTCAGGAGTCGTGTTACCAGGCGAAGTGGGCAACTAAGTCACCCCAAAAATGTAAACTTTCCCTTCTGTTAAGACAGTAAAAAGACTTCACACCATGATTTTAATTTCTTTATTTAAACTGGTTAGATTATTGCATTTGAAATGCTCTCTTGACACAGCCAACAGTTGATGGCATTGCACCCCCACCCACCCCCAGCAAAATGTATTGCATACAACTTTAACTCGAGTTTATATTGATTGTGCAGAAAAAGCAAACACTTGCACATTCACAGCTACATGTTTCAATAGTTGATTGACCAATCATCCTTTCCACTGTTAGCATATGTTATGACTGAGAGATTTCCATTTCATTTTATTATGAAAACATCCATTTTTATATTTTGAAACATAAGTAGCTTAAAAACCATTTGTGATTTAGGAACTGAACTGTTGAAAGCATTTCCTAAATATGTTTTTAATGATTTTTATTTCTTCCATGTTTATGTTATTTTCTTCATAAAGTCAGTTTGAAACCAAGGGAACCTGTAGTGGGCAAACAGAGGTGAACAAATTGCAGGAATCATCGTGTCTGGGCAGTATCTCTTTCTTAGATTGTCGTTCTTATGTAATACATTGGACATATAAATATGGAAAATATACAGTTTGTAGATGTTACGACTATTGTCTTAAACTAAGTAGAAAGAAGCGAAATGGTGAGCCTCCAGTTTCTCTTATGACTCTGATAACCAACAAGTTTCTTAAAAAGAATAATTATTTTATGAAATTTCTAGAGTGAAAACTTTAAGAGAAATTTTCAGTATTGTGAATTAAATCCCAGATAATCCTACAGTTCTATCGCAAGTCCTAAACTATGCTCTTAATGAATTCCAATATTGATGTACCAGCAGTCGTGATGTATCACAATTATACAGGGGTCACGCTACCAGGCGAAGTGGGCGAAAAAGTCGCCTGAGAAACGTAAACTTCGCCTTCTTCTGTTAGAAAAGCGAAAACGACTTCGCCCTGATTTTTCAGACATAAAATGACTGTAGATTACGACTATGAGATGCCCCCTTGCTGTAGCCAGTAAGTTCTGTTACTGTTGTAACCCAAGGCCAAATGTATTTACATGGTGTTGATACCAATCAGCTTACGGCGACAAAGAAATTCTTGTACATTCACATGCAAGTTTAATAGCTAACTGACCATTAACCCTTTCTGGGGCAAGATATCACTGCTTGATTTCATGAAGTTGGGCACAATGTGCTGTGATGAAAATATACCAAATTCTGTTTCAAAATTTAAACATCAATATGCAAATAGTAATTTGCTTTTAAAAAATATGATGGTGAGGAGCGTTTTCTAATTTATTTCTTTTTTTAATAAATGGAGATTTTAACTGCCGTATTTGCGTATTTTCTGTATAAAATCAGTTTGAAACCGTAAATGAACCTGTAATGGCGGACATCACTGCATATGTGAAAAATATATAGAGTAATGAAGCAAATACTATTTAACCAATGCATATCGTTATTATCAGTAGGTAGACAAATAATACAACCATAAATATGCAGTCCTATTAATGAATTTTTGTAACGAAGCAAGAAAGTGAGTAGTTATATTAAGAAAAGCCCTCTTTCTAAAAATAGATGCATTCGCACTGTGCAATACATATTCTTGGATTTTCGGTTTGGGGAAAAAGGGTCCAGCTTAGTTATATATCGACTTTAGTGCTTCAGTGTGTTGTCTGTGAATAGTTACAGTAATGTTTTATCAGGAACAATGAAGTCAGGACGAAGAGTATGGTTTGAAGTCACTTGTGCATTTATTCCTATGTACATGTATTAGGGGTTGTTTCAAAGAATGCTAGAAATCTTTTTGACTGCAAAATTTACACAAAACTTCGTAGCAAATAAAATAATTAAGTGGTAGTTTATTAAGCATTTTTACCAACTTGCAGTTACAAGACTAATCTTGTTACTGCTATCGGTTAAAATTAATTACAATGTACAGCTTCTGCTATGCTTTCTAAGTCATATGGCCAAAACACACTGCATTTACTTCAATTCAAACACACATATACTACAAGTATGAATAGAATGGGTATGAATATAAAAAATTTTATACACATACAAAATATGTTGATACTAACATATAACATATTTTTCAACTTGAAAATAAGGCATTGCTTAAAACTGTTAAAAGCATACTGAGAAATAGAGCACATCATTAAGATAATGCATCTCTCTCTCTCTCTCTCTCTCTCTCTCTCTCTCTCTCTCTCTCTATATATATATATATATATATATATCGTGTTTCTTGCTTTGGTCCCTGTATAGCTCCCACTTCTCCTTGTTTAGCTCCCACTTCTCCTTGTTCTGACCAAAAGGAGAAGTCACTTCTCCCTAAAATTTAAGTCTAGCTTGACCCCTGTTATATATTCCAGAATACCTTTGAATTCACAGTAATCCCAAAATTGTGTTACAGTCCAGAAAGTGTATGCACACTTTGTAATTCCAATGAACAAGTTTTCAGTAAATTATTCTTTTCAGATTATACCTGAACACAACTGAAAATAATTCCTCATACTGACCTTAAGATGGGAATTAATAATTTTGTTTACTCTAAGTTTATACATAAGGCTAGACCTTGAATTGAAACTGCAGGTTATAGCAGTGTTTCACTGTAAGTATAAATCTACCAACTTGACGATGGACTAAAATGACATACTGTGACGGCGTCACAACCTCATTTTTGTGGACCAATGAAAGGGCAGTATTTCACTGGCATATTAAGTTGGCACAATCATGGTCAAGTCCCGAGTGACACTGGAAAACAGGCCACCAATCTTTATAGGGTAGCAAGTCAGATTTGATTTTGTCTGAACTGTCAAATCTCGGAGCTGAACATTGGTACTAAATTCTTATGTTTGATGTGTAGCTTGAAATATTGATGTCGATTATTAAATAGGTCACAGGAGAAA